>PITA01031461.1:0-15204 GCA_004023965.1 Spilogale gracilis
TTGTCTGTAGTGTCATTTGCAAATATCTTCTCCCATTCTGTGGGTTGCCTCTTTGTTTTGTTGACTGTTTCCTTTGCTGTACAGAAGCTTTTTATTTTGATGAAGTCCCAGAAGTTCATTTTCGCTTTTGTCTCCTTTGCCTTTGGAGACATGTCTTGAAAGAAGTTGCTGTGGCTGATGTCAAAGAAGTTACTGCCAATGTTCTCTTCCAGGATTTTGATGGATTCCTGCCTCAAGTTGAGGTCTTTCATCCATTTCGAGTTTGCCTTTGTGTGTGGTGTAAGCGAATGGTCTAGTTTCATTCTTCTATATGTAGCTGTCCATTTTCCCAGCAGCATTTATTGAAGAGGCTGTCCTTTTTCCACTGGATATTTTTTCCTGTTTTGTCAAAGATATTTGACCATAGATTTGTGGGTCCATATCTGGACTCTCTACTCTGTTCCATTGGTCTATTTCTCTGTTTTTGTGCCAGTACCATGCTGTCTTGGTAATCACAGCTTTGTAATAAAGCCTGAAGTCAGGTATTGAGATGCCCCCAGCTTTGTTTTTCTTCTTCAGCAATTCCTTAGCGATTCGGGGTCTTTTTTGGTTCCATATAAATTTTAGTATTGTTTGTTCCAACGCTTTGAAGAATGTTGGTGGAGTTTTGATTGGAATGGCATTGAAAGTATAGATTGCTCTGGGCAGTATAGACATTTTGACAATATTTACTCTTCCAATCCATGAACATGGAATGCTCTTCCATCTTTTTGTGACTTCTTCAATTTCTTTCATGAATGTTCTGTAGTTCCTTGAGTACAGATCCTTGACTTCTTTGGTTAGGTTTATTCCTAAGTATCTTATAGTTTTTGGTGCTATAGTAAATGGAATTGATTCTCTGATTCTATATTTTTATTGTTAGTGTATAAGAATGCAACTGATTTCTGTGCATTGATTTTGTATCCTGCCACGTTACCAAATTGTTGTATGAATTCTAGTAGTTTGGGGGGTAGAGTCTTTTGGGTTTTCCATATAGAGTATCATGTCATCTTGCAAAGAGAGAGATTTTGACTTCTTCTTTGCCAAGCTGAATACCTTTATTTCTTTCTGTTGTCTGATTGCTGTTGCTAGGACTTTTTTTTTTTTTAAGATTTTATTTATTTGACAGAGAGAAACACAGCTAGAGAGGGAACACAAGCAGGGGGAGTGAGAGAAGGAGAGCAGGTTTCCCACCGAGCAGAGAGCCCGATGTGGGACTCGATCCCTGGTCTCTGGGATCATGACCTGAGCTGAAGGCAGTTGCTTAACCAACTGAGCCACCCAGGCGCCCCTGTTGCTAGGACTTCTAACACTATGTTGAACAGTAGTGGTGAGAGTGGGCATTCTTGTCTTGTTCCTGATCTTAGAGGGAAGGCTGTCAGTTTTTCCCCATTGAGAATGATATTCGCTATTGGTTTTTCTTAGATAGATTTTATGAGGTTGAGAAATGTTCCCTCTGTCCCTATACTTTGAAGAGTTTTGATCAGGAACACATGTTGTATTTTGTCAAATGCCTTTTCTGCATCAATTGAGAGTACCATGTGGTTCTTTTCTTATTGATTTGTTCTATCACGTTGATTGATTTGCAAGTGTTGAACCACCCTTGCATCCCTGGGATAAATCCCACCTGGTCATGGTGGATAATCTTTTTAATGTATTGTTGGATCCTGTTAGCAAGGATCTTGTTGAGAATCTTGGCATCCATATTCATCAGCGATATTGGCTTGAAGTTCTCCTTTTTGATGGGGTCTTTGTCTGGTTTGGGGTTTAGAGTAATGCTGGCTTCATAGAAAGAGTCTGGAAGTTTTCCTTCTTTGAAAGAGCTTCAGGAGAATAGGTGTTATTTCTTCTTTGAATGTTTGGTAGAATTCCCCAGGGAATCCATCTGGTCCTGGACTCTTGTTTTGGGGAGGTTTTTGATCACTGCTTCAATCTCGTTACTAGATATAGGTCTATTTAAATTGTCAGTGTCTTCCTGTTTCAGTCTTGGAAGTTTATAGGTTTCTAGGAATGTATCCATATCTTCTAGGTTGTTCAACTTATTGGCATATAATTGTTGATAGTAATTTCTGATGATTGTTTCTATTTCCTTGGTGTTAGTTGTGATCTCTCCCCTTTCATTCATAATTTTATTAATTTGGGTCTTTCTCCCTTTTCTTTTGGATTAGTTTGGCCAATGGTTTATTGATCTTATTGATTCTTTCAAAGAACCAGCTTCTAGTTTTGTTGATATATTCTACTGTATCTCTAGTTTCTGATTCATTCATCTCTGCTCTAATCCTAATTATTTCGCATCTTGTGTGGGGGGTTGGTTTAATTTTTTGTTGATTTTCCAGTTCTTTAAGGTGTAATGAGAGTTGGTGTATTCGGGATTTTTCAAGTTTTTTGAGTGAGGCTTGGATGGGAGCCCAGAGTTTTTGTCAAGTACGGAAACACACCCACCTGGCTCAGGACTCAGAGGCACTGGAGGAGGGAAGGGGAAGGGGAAGGTGGGGTAGTTTGCAGGTACAGCTGCAGCTTCCCACCCACAAGCTGAGTCAGCAACTTAGCACCCGCGTGTGAAAGCAGAAATGGATTTGTCGCAGCATCAAAGTTGGTCTCTGCATATTATCTCCCTCAGGCCTCACAGCAGCTCTGTGAAGTTGGAGGTGTAACCTGTCTCGTTTACTGGGAGTAAGATGAGATTCTGGAGGGAAAGTGGCTTGCTCGTATTATTTATCTGGGAGTTGGAGTTGAGACTGCTTTGGGCCAGCCAGTCTTTCATTTCTATGACCAAGTACTCCAGGAAAGCTTTGAATTCTGACTCAACACTGTAGTTTCCCCGTAATGTGTGGTTATTTAGCTTGGCCCTTGCTATATTAGGAAAGAAAGAGACTGATGAATTTATTATGACTTAAAGATAACAGAAGTCTTTGGATAGGAATTTAGACTTCTTGCATGGCTGATTTTGGTGGTGTCAGCAATTTAATGTCAAGGTATATGAAACAGTTTAGGTTTTTAAGAAAATAAATGGAGAATGTTAAGGTACGTTGTATTTTTTTTAAAGATTTTATTTATTTATCTGACAGAGAGAAACACAGCTAGTGAAGGAACACAAGCAGGGAGAGTGAGATAGGGAGAAGCAGGCTTCCCACCCAGCAGGGAGCCAGATGCGGGGCTCAATCCTGGACTCCGGGATCATGACCTGAACTGAAGGCAGAGGGTTGTTTTTTTTTTTTTCCCCAAAGACGGAGGCTTAATGACCAAGCCACCCAGGTGCCCCCAAAGTATGTTGTATTTCTGTGATTTCTTTTGATTTTAGTTGATCAGAAATTTCTTTTAGTTAAAATGAGAATGTTTGGCTTATAATTTCTGCTTTTGAGAAGTGAATGTGAGGATGCCGACAAGAGTATTTTAAAATATAAAGTCAGTCCTGGTGTTTTTCTTTTTCTTTTTCTTTTTTAAAGATTTTATTTACTTGAGAGAGAGAACAAGCAGGGGGAGGGACAATGGGAGAGGGAAAAGCAGACTCTTTCCTGAGCAGAGAGCCCAATGCGCGGCTCTATCCCAGGACCCTGATATCATGACCTGAGCCAAACGCAGATGCTCAACTGACTGAGTCACCCAGGTGCTTCAGTTATAGTGTTTTTCAACTTGTAAAAGGTATGATAAGAAATGGAAAAGAACTGTTGTAAACTATATAATCTGGAAGCAGATGCGGAGACACAATTTGACTAAGGAGTGGCACCTGTGAAAGGAAGGCGCCAGGAAGCAGAGGAAAGGGACCCATTGAGATGCAGGCCTGGCAAAGCATTGGCCAACACTGTGGGGCTCCCTGGAGCCCTTGTGCATCAGAGTTGTCTGTGCTGTGTGTGACCCCTAGACCTGGGCCTATATACCCCTGCCTTGCTTAGCCGCTGAAGGTAGGCTGCTTGGAGAATGGTGTGATCCAAGGGGCGTGGTTCTGGGCAGCTGACTCTGATCTCCAAGGAGCTGGAAGTTGTCTATTGACCTCCTGCCCTGCAGCTGGGCTGCAGTTTCTCCTTGAAGGGGGCTCTGGGTGGTCTGACTTTCTGGCTACCATAGGAACTGTTATAGACTAACAGATTTAAGGAATATCAGCTAAACGTGGAGAATTCCTGATACCAGCAAGCAACCACAATAAGACACTTTTGAGACAACTGGAATTGGTATTGTTGTTGTGTTGGAAAGTGTCCTTATCTGTTAGTGATAGATCTTGAAGAGTTTGTGGTGGCATGATAAGATGTCTAGCAAAACAAACAAAAGCAGAAGTGTGACAGAACAAACAAGAATACTAAATTGTTGATAATCATTACAGCTAGAGATGGGCTCACACCGGTTCTCTAGAGCATTCTCTCTCTAGAGCATGTATCTGCAATTTTAAACATGATAAAAAGATTTTTTTAAGATACCACCAAAGATCATTTAAGGATCATTTTCTCTTGGTGAAAGAGTGGGTGTTGTATTATTGGGTGTCTGTTATAACCTAGAGCTCAGATGTGAATCCAGAAAAGAACTCCTGTCCATGACTATCTGCCCAAAGGAACAAAGCATGCTGTAATGTCAGCTCCTAGCTCTCAGTGCAGTGTGAGGATTTTCCTGTTGAGTGGGGCCAAATGAATAGGATGGGAGCAAGGCAGGGAAGGAAGAAAGCTACCGATTTTTGAGAGCATTCTGCCATGGAACTGGATGATTTATATCATCTTATTTAATCTCCACAACCACACATTCTATTATTATTCTAGATTTTCTAGAAGAGGATTCCCATTTTTCAGATTGGGATAGTAAGACTTGGAAATGTGGCACACATCCAAGTGTTGGAGTTGGGGTTCTGTCAGGTGATTTCTGGTTCCTAGGCCCAGGCACGGGGTCACTGGAGTTCAGGGCTGGTCACCTCTCAGGTTCCTCGGGCATCTGGCAGCAATTTGGGGCAACCTGGGGCAGCAGATTCTCTCTTCTAGAAAATGGGAGAAGGGCAGGTCTTCTTTTGGCTATCATGTACGTGCCCAGACCTTCCAAGTCCAGGCATCACCCTCTCTAATCATGAGACTCCTGTCTTATTTCCTGAAACGAAAAAAAAAAAATTAGAAGGCAAAGATACTGTTCTGCATCTTAATTAGAAGTTGTGAGGTTTCCCTCTTCCTTGGGGGCTTTTTTCTGTTTCTCATTTATCTGCCCATCTTCAGGTAATGCCCTTTGTAATTTGTTGGTCAGTATATTGGTTTCAGGAGTAAAAATTGTCTAACAACCTTGGGAGAGGTTCATGGGAGACTTTTGTTGTGAGAGAGCAGTGAATTCTTAAAGACAGTCTAAAAACTGTGTGTTGTGGGGAAAGAGGAGGAGCTTATCCTCACTTCTCTGTCAGGCTGCGGGATATGCAATGAAAGCAAAAGGAAAGAGAAAAATCAGGGAGGGCGGTTCTCTTCCTCAAGTTCCCATGGCACACTATTGTGGTGAGAAGGGATGGAGGCTGTGCACCTGGACTGAATGGCAAGTACATTTCTGCAGATGGTGTGAGTGGTGCTGCTCAAGGTCTTTGGAAGGTCAACAAGACCTTCCCTGAGTAGTAGAGCCAGCTGTCTGTCAGCCTGGGACATTAAGCAGGGCTTAGAAGCAAGCTGGAGGAAAATCTGTGCTTCAACACCTCTGTGTTTAGCCCAATCAACTTTGATTTCTTCCCAAGATCTTAGTGTCTCATTAAAAGCTGTTTGCTGCTCATGGCCTTGGGTGGAGAAAACCACTAAGGAATCCAGGGAGGAGAATGGCAGTGAGATACACTGACTTTTAAAATTCAGGTGATTTTGCTTTATTGAGTTGCAGAGGTGCCGGGAACCAGGCTTTGAAATGTACTTACGTGGCTGTGTGCTTACACTGAGAGGGGGAAATTTGCAGAATGATCTGGAAATGAGGTTTAGATAAGCACAGAAAAGTATCAGGATGTTTATATGAAAGACTTCCCACACTCCATACCTTCTCCATTATCACTTTGTCCCAGTAGTTTTTAGTCCCACCTCTCCCCACTGACCAATTACCTGCTTCCCAACCTTCCTCCAAAAAGCTCCTTGAACATTTCTTGCCCAGCAAGAGCTAAACATGGATACAAAGTGTGGAAGTTCTCGGGAAGTGTGGAGGCCCCACCTTGCAGATGTGGTTTCAGCTTCTCTCAGGACTTCAGCTCTCTGCTGGCCCCTGTGGGTGAAGGTCAGTTTTCCTTCAAGGTGCTTTAGTTTCCAGACTCACCTTCTCACCTTGGGGTGCCAGACTCATTGAGCTGGGTGGGGGTGGGGGACACTAAAGCAGCTTAAAGTCACAAAACACATCCCTGGTTACTGACTTTCTTATTTTTTTAGTTTTCTTGTGTTGTCATTTTGGCAGCAGGTAGATTGAGTGGAGTCTTGTACCTTTCACTGCTTCCGGCTAAGTCGAGGCAGATTGGCCTCCACTTCCTTCTCCCTGCTCTAGATATCAGAATTCCTCCCTCCCTCCTCACTCCTCATTTGGGATGCTTCTGGGTACCAGACTTCATGCTAAAACCAGGAGCAGGAAGGTGAATACAACCTGGTTCCCTGTCTTTAGCAGTTCACCGTGAACTGGGGCAAGACAGTAATGCCAGGAGCTCATGGTGAGTGACTCTTCTCTCTGGCTTTTCAGTGTGATTGCACTAGCTCTTTGGTTGAGCATATTTCTGGGCTGGCTTTAGTCCAGTGTGTAGGTTGTTGGTCAGTGTCACTCATTGTTACTATGTTTCATGTCAAAGGCTTCTAATGCCTCCAACTCAGGGGAGGCCTTGATAACCAGTGAAATGCGTGAATAAGCACTAATCTTAAGGAAATCCATAAAGTTATTTTGAGATATTTCTGACTTTTTTTTTAGTTCTTACTGTCTTATTAAAAACACCATCTCCCTACTAGATTAATTTAAAGCAAATCACAGGTATCATATAGTAATTTACATGTAAATGTCTATATCTATATCTATCTATAAACAGATATATGTAAATATGTACTTCAGTATATATATCTAAAGGATAAGGACTCTTTAAAAAGTAACCACAAGGGGCGCCTGGGTGACTCAGTTGGGTAAGCGACTGCCTTCGGCTCAGGTCATAATCCCGAGTCCTGGGATTGAGCCCCACATCAAGCTCCCTCTCTCACTCTCCCCTGTGTTCCTTCTCTAGCTGTGTTTCTCTCTGTCAAAGAAATAAATAAAATCTTTAAAAAAAAAGTAACCAAATACCATCATCACACCTAATTAGTAGTAATTCCTTAATATTATCAAATATCCATTCAAGTTTCACAGTTTATCATAGGCTTTATATATTTAATTTTATAATTGAGTCAGAATCTTTTGATAGGTTCATATTTTGCAATCGGTCGGGCTACCTCTTAAATATTTTTTTAATTTACAGGTTTCCCCTCACACTTTATTTTTCCTTGCAATGTATTTTTGAAGAAACTGATTTATCCAAGAGATTTCCTAGTAGTCTGGGTTTTGCCGATTATTTATCTTTGATGTTTAGCATGTTCCTCTGTTCTGTGTATTTCCATAAAGCTGGTCGTTCCATCTAAAGTCCTCTTACTTTTGTGATATAAGCAACCCTTGACAATTGTTACCTCCATCTAGTAGCTTGTTATGTTGCTGGATGGTAATATTTTATTCTATCTTTGCCTTTTTTTATCTTATTTTCTTTCAGAGAGAGAGAGAGCGAGCGAGCGAGCAAGAGACTCAAGAGAGTGAGAGCACAAGAGGGGGAGGAGTGGAGGGAGAGGGGGAAACACACTCCTTGCTGAGCAGGGATCCCAACGTGGGGCTTGATTCCAGAACCCCAGTATCATGACAGAGCCAAAGGCAGAGGTTTAAGTGATGGACACACCTGGGTGTCCCTCTATCATTTCTTCTTATAGCTTAGCTAGAATGATTTTTAAATTAAAAAAAAAATTCTTTAATAAGGTGGGGACAGAGGGGGTGGAGATATAATGCAGGCTCCACACCCAGCATGGAGCCTGACTGGGGGCTCAGTCTCACAACCCTGAGATCATGACCTGAGCTGAAATCAAAAGTTGGATACTTAACTGACTGAGCCACCCAGGAGCCCCTAGAATGCTTTTTGTAAAGAGAAACTTCTCATCAGCAGTGTTTTGTTACCCTGAAATGTAATGTGTACAGGAAAAGCAGAATAAAGGTTTGATTCTTACTGTTTATTAATAGTTTTCAGAGAATTGAAACACTGTGAAGATTTCAAAGGCTATAGACCTTCTCCCCCATCTAGTCTTCTCTGCTTTTCCTTTGGTTCCTCTGAAACTTAAAATCTCTCCTCCTCTCCACGCAAATCCAACTTTGTGGGGCATTGGAGAAAAAAATTGCAGACTCATTCACACTAAAGTGCAAATGAACTAATACCAATTTACAGTGTGACTACTCCAGGGAGATTTTCTGTTTAAATTGTATCAATGTCTTCAATCAGAGAAAGTAAAATGAAGGTTCTTAGATAAGAATAGCATTTATATGCACTTACTATTATGTGCCAGCTGCTGTAGTTGATGATCCACATACATTATCTCATAGAATGCCCACACCTTATGAGTTAGATATGTGTTATCCCCACTTTACAGATTTGGAAAACGAGACTCAGGTTGTTTTAATAACTTGCCAGTTAAAAAGTGGCAAAGATGAAACTAAAACCTGGATTGTCTGCCTTCAAGTCCAGAGCATTGAGTCTGCATTTTTGACCTAATTTTACGTGTCTTGAGGAAGGAGAGGAGGGTGTGGGGGAGGAGATGGCTTCTCAAGCTTGAAATCCTCTACCTGACAGTTACTTGTTGTATCGGTGTGTAAGGCAGTGCCTGGCAATCACCTATGAGACCAGTCCTCTGTCGTCAGGAGTGTTCGTGGCGGAGCTGTTCCCTTCCCCCAGAGCAGCAGTGGTACCTCTGCCCCGTCAGGACCCTGTTGACTCTTTCAGTTCTTCTTCCCTCTTTTTCACTTGTTCCAGGTACAGTGGAATCTCTCCTTGTCCCTTAAACCTGCCAAGCTCCTCTCAGTCTCAGGGATTTACATCTACTTGTCTCCCCTGGGTCTTCGCATGCTAGGCTCCTTCTTGACATTAAGGTCTTAGTATAAATGTCTATCTCCCCAGAGGCCTTTCTCCTGAGCAGCTGTCTAAAGCAGCCACTTCTTTCCTCTAGATCTTTTTCCCAATTTCTCAGTGTCTGTTACCATTCTTCCATCTTTCCCTACAAAAGGTAGGGAGAACATGGCCAATTTTGTTCAAATGCTGGGAATCCAGCATGTGGCAAATGCTCAGGAAGGCTTTGTTGAATCAATCGGTCAGACATCTTTTGCTCATTGCACCCTCTGTGGGGGCCCCTCCTGAGCAGCGCAAACCTATCACTGCTGGGGCCAGTTAACCCGATCCACTCACCTGCTTCAGCCTGCAGTTCCATCTATGAAGGTCAAAGGTCCCTGTCTTTCATATTTATAAACCACATCTTAAAATGGTCAGAATCTATTCTCGTGGAGAAATAGTCCGAGGTCCAAGATGATTAGTATGTTCACTAGAACCTGTGTGCTCAAGCCAAGTGTTTCCCCAGACATAAGATGGGTAGTTCTGGGAAAAAGAAAGATGGGGATGGGGCACTTGGGTGGCTCAGTCCTTAGGCATCTGCCTTCAGCTCACATCATGATCCCAGAGTCCTGGCATCCAGCTCTGCATCAGGCTCCCTGCTCAGACGGAAGCCTACTTCTCCCTCTCTCATTCCCCCTGCTTGTGTTTCTTCTCTAGCTGTATTTCTCTCTGCCAAATAAATAAATATAAAATCTTAAAGAAAGAAAGAAAGGTGGGGATGTATTTTTAGGCTACTTCTTAGAGCAGATCCACACTCTTCAGTTTTGTGTCATAGTGTCTTAGATTGGCCTGCTATAACAAAGTACCACAGACTGGTGTAAATAACAGACATTTATTTCTCACAGTTCTGAAGGCTGGCAAGTCTAAGGTCAAGATTCTGGCAGATTTAGTTGTGGTTGTGTGCTGTCGTCTTGGTTGGAAGTTGGTTGCCTTCTTGCCGTATCCTCATGTGCAGAGAGAGAAGCAGCACTCTGGGCTCTCTTCCTTTTCCTATAAGGTAAGTAATGTTGTCATGTGGCTCCCAGACTCATGACCTCATCTAAGCCTGATTACCTCTCAAAGACCTCACTTCCAAATATTATTCCCTCAGGGATTAGGATGTCAACATATGACTTTGGGGGGTAAAGAAACATTTAGTTTATAATAGCATCTCTCAGATTTTCCCTTTTTGGTGTGAATGTTGAATGCTTCTAGGGGAAAGATAATCCTGACAGAAATAGAAGCATCTCAGACATTCTTCCAAAGTTGGATGGATGGCAAAAGCTGCCAACATCCTAGAAAACTGAATCTGAAGCTTATGGGAATGCTTGGGAGTAGTTCACAGGGCAGGACAAAATACAGTCCTAGAATCACCTGTATCAGAATCACAGTCAGATCTGCTGAATCTACATCTTGGTGGGGGCGGGGCCTGTGGGTCCCTGGTTTGGTAAGTGCCCGGCTGTATCTTATGCTCCCTAAATTTGAGAGCCACTGTCGTTAAGAAACGAGTTTGGACTTTATCACAATCTACTTATCCAGAGGAGCCTGAGGTAAGTTGCCATAAACAACATGGTCAGGACTCATGTGTTATTGGCTTTGCTCTCCTGTGTCCCACCCCGGAGATTCTGATGTCATCTGTCTGGCTGTGGTCTGCACAGGGAGTTTTACAAACTTACGTTTTCCATCAGGGGTTTTGCTTCTGGCCTGCCAACCTTCTATTTCATGGGGTGTGAAAAGTGAGACTTCTTTTTTTTTTTCTTTTTAAGATTTTATTTTATTTTTTAATTTGACAGAGAGATCACAAGTAGGCAGAGAAATCACAAGTAGGCAGAAAGGCACGCAGAGAGAGAGGAGGAAGCAGGCTCTCTGCTCAGGGCCTCGATCCCAGGACCCTGAGATCATGACCTGAGCTGAAGGCAGAGGCTTTAACCCACTGAGCCACCCAGGCGCCAGAAAAGTGAGACTTCTTAACAGTCTTCCTTTGCTGTTTAAGATGGTCCCTTTCTTTCTTTCTTTCCTTCTTTCTTTCTTTCTTTCTTTCTTTCTTTCTTTCTTTCTTTCTCTTTATTTATTTATTTTTTTACTGGAAGAAAGGCTAAGTTTGACTTCACCTTGCTGTAAGCTGTGTTTAATATTCATAGTATTAGTAGGCCTCAAGATATCTCTCTCCTCCGCTTGCTCTTATCTCTGTACGTCTTTCTCTGAACACTTTTTCCCTGTGACAAATTTATTTCCTCTCCCCCCACTTTGCCCCCTGCTCATATGAATCTGCACTGTCCTTCAAGAGCAAATTCAAGTCTGTCTTCATCCACTAAACTCCTATCCTTTTTCCTTCTTTGAATTCTCAAAATAGTTGTACTGTATTGTTGAGTTCTTTTAAACTCTTTTTTCCCCCAAGACTTTATTTATTTATTTGACAGAGAGAAACACAGCGGGAGAGGGAACACAAGCAGGGGGAGTGAGTGAGAGGCAGGCTCCCCGCCGAGCAGGGAACCTGATGTGGGGCTCCATTCTGGGTCTCCAGGATCATGACCTGAGCCGAAGACAGTCGCTTAACCAACTGAGCCACCCAGGCGCCCCTTGTTGAGTTCTTAATTGTGTTCTCACTAGGGTATAAATAGCCTCACCGATACTTTTGTTAAGCACCTAATAAGTTGGAGTAGATTGACAAAGAATTGGGATGGATGTACTTACAATCACTATAACTCGTGAAGGAGGGAAGTTCAAAAGTTTCTAGCATGGTTATACTATGATGGATAATGGATTTGTGGCAATTATAACTTGTTACTTTTCCCAATATATAAAAGCAGATCTTGATCTAGAAGGATAACTCTAAGCCTTTATTTCCTCAAGTTTCACAGCGAGGCAAATCAGTTTGTATTTTATGAAAGTGTGTTTTTTAGACCTCAAGGAGGCAAAACCTTGTAGAAGACTTTAGGAAGGAATTGAAAATGAATTCCTGTGTCGTAGATAAGGTTCTATGAATTTTCTTTTTCTGTCTTAAGGAGTTTTAAGCAGTTTTCTGCAAGATTCTGTCCAGATCTTTTTGGAATGAATGAAAATGAAATCTAATTTTCATACTACATTTAATATTCTGAGGATTGAGTAGAGAATTTACTGGTAACTACTTTGAATGTAAAGAGTGTCTTTGCCAACTTCTCATGACTGCCTTCACTTCTGGCGGGAGGAGAGCTGCAAACTGAGAGGCAAGGCAAACATCTTAAGTTTCATGTTTTTCTGTTCTGTGACTGAAACCTTCTAGCTATACCTAAGGATCTCAAAAAGATGATACTGCCTAAGACCTCATTCTAGCCCCTGTCTAAACACATAAGCGGCTCTGTTTCTCTTTATGTTTCTACATGGATCACGAAGTGCTCACTGTGCTAGAGCAAAAAACACATGGGAAAGAGTTCTTTAGCACATCTTACTGCTACCCTCACTCACAGGAATCTTGCTTGCTTTGTGTGATTCACCCTTCTGGAAAAACCCTGTGAGGGCTTGGCGGCACCCGGTACACAGACACTTCCTTAGGGAGCCAGCAGGGGTCAGTGGGACTCCTGCTGCTCTGGCTTGGCTTGTTCGCTTTTCTTGCCAAGACTAGGATAGCACCAGGTGCCATTTTTTTGGTTTCCTGAGCTGAGACCAAGCAGTTGCTAAGTCTTCAAAGATGTTTTATGTCCTTTACTTAACTTTCCGCCCTAGTCACTTCTTTGCACCATGTAACTTTAAGCACTCACTCTTCCTGGGTCAGTAGGCTTCTTCCCTCCTGGCAGCATCTAAGTGAAACCCACAAAACATCCCTTTTCCCCACTGAAATGGAACTCTCCTGTCTATTTTATAAACCCCACAGTAGTTAATTTTACAGTTTGTGTATGGTAACATGCTATCGTGTCTCTTGCTTCTCATCGAACGTCAACCCTGGCTGTGGGAGAATTCTAGCTTGTGCCTGGTGAGAGGGGGATGGGGGTGGGAAATGTATTGGAAGAGAATTGCCAGGAACAGTTCCTTATGACTCTTCAAAGATTTAGCTGTCATAGACTGAAAAGAGTGAAAATCCCATATGCTTCAGGAGCCATACTCCCTTTCTTGAATTAGTGGCTCTGACTTACCCAAAGGGTCAGACACTGTGAGAACCGTTCATCTTTCAATGGATATTCTCACTGAGCTATTTTACTCACAATCCCTTACCCTGAACCCTCAAAAAAGGATCAGCTCTGTAATTTGTGAGGTCCAGTGCAAGATGAAATCATAGGTTCCCTATTCAAAAGCTCTTAAAAGATTGTGAAGTTGGTGACTACAAAGCCTAAAGTCAAGTGTCAGGCCCCTCAGAGCATGGAGTTTTGTGACTGCATGAGTTATACACCCACGAAGCTGGTCCTGTCCCCAAATAGGTAGGACAAGCTCTTCTTTGTCCTAGACCAAGGGAATGTGAGGGCTTTCCATATCTGCAGAACCACGGTCCTGGGGAGTGAGGGGAAACTGACTGAGATTTTATTTAACAAATAGCAGCTGTAACATTGTTTTAGGCCCTGGAAGGACCAGGAAAAAACAAACAAACAAACAGGAAGTTTTTGCCCCTGTGGAGTTTGCAATCTACTTAGGAAGGACAATAACAAATTAAGAGGCAGGGAATGGCACATAGGTCAGGCGGTGATATGTCTGTCTATGGAGAGTGGCATGGCAGGGCAAGGAAGGATAGGAGTGCTAACATGGAGGGGTGAGGGGCTTTGATTTTATGACAGGTGGTCAAGATAGGCTTTTTAGCCTTAGATTTTATTTATTTATTTATTTGACAGAGGGGAAGAGCAAGCACAAGCAGGGGGAGCAGCAGGAAGAGGGACAAGTAGGCTCTCCACTGAGCAGGGAGTCCAATGTGGGGCTCAATCCCAAGACCCTGGGAACATGATCTGAGCCAAAGGCAGACACTTAACCAGCTAAGCCACCCAAGCATCCCAAGGTGGCCTATTTGAGCACAGACTTGGAGAGAGTATGGGAGAGAGTCATGCAAGAATCTGAGGGATGAGCATTCAGTCAGAGGGACTAGCAGGTAGAAGCCTTGAGGCTTGTCAAGTTGGAGGAGGAGTGGGGACAGCCCGGCTGATGGGGATTGCCAGGGGAAAGAGGGGGAGGGGGAGGCTACATCTCTGAAAGTGAGGACTCTGGATTATACTCTGGATGAGATGGAAACTTTAGAAGGCTTGGAGAAGAGCAGACTTCTTGTTCAGCTTAGGTTTTAAAGGGTTCTGTCTCTACCCTGCTGAGAAGAAGGGCTTGTAGAGAGAGAATCAGTGAAGAAGGAGGCTTTGCATGGGGTGTTCATCGTGGTGGGACGGGAAGTGGTTGGACTTCAGAGATACAGTTGGTCTTTGAACAACGTAGGTTTGAACTGTGTGGGTTCATTTATGTGCAATTTGTTTTTGGATAAATACAGTACGGTACTACAAATTTATTTTCTTTTACAATTTTCTTTTCGCTAGCTTATCTACAAAATATGGTATATAATACACATAACATATGAAATATGTGTTAACCAACTATTTATATTACCAGTAAAGCTTCTGGTCAACAGTAGGCTATCAGTAGTTAAGTTTTGGGGGAGACAAAGGTTTTACATTTTTAAAAATATTATTTTATTTTTTCAGTGTTTCAAGATTCATTGTTTATGCCCCACACCCAGTGCTCCATGCAATAGGTGCCCTCAGTACCCACCACCAGGCTCTCCCATCCCCCCACCTCCTCCCCTCCAAGACCCTCAGTTTGTTTCTGAATCCAAAGTCTCTTATGTTTCATTTTCCTCCCTGAATTACCCTACTTCGCATTTCCTTTCCTTCTCCTACTGTCTTCTATATTACCCCTTATTCACCACAAGTAAGTGAAACCAGGTGATACTTGACTTTCTCTACTTGGCTTATTTCACTCAGCATAATCTCTTCCAATCCAGTCCATGTTGCTACAAAAGTTGGATATTCATCCTTTCTGATGGAGGCATAGTATTCCATTGTATATATGTACCACATCTTCTTTATCCATTCATCTGTTGATGGGCACCTTGGCTCTTTCCACAGTTTGGCTATTGTGGCCAT
>PITA01031462.1:0-15160 GCA_004023965.1 Spilogale gracilis
GGTAGCAAGAATACATAATGGGGAAAGGATAGTCTCTTTGTTACCGGTGGGAGAGTCTGTGTTGTGTGAATTGAGGTCTCAGCTCTGAATTACCCATGAAAAAATTTACATGAAGATCTGTGCTCAGAATAAAGACAGCCAAAAGTATCAAACACACACACACACACACACACACACGAAAGTAGCCAGCACAAAGCAGTTTACTAAAGGAAAGTACACCCTCAAAGTGGGAGAGCAGGCAAGTTCTGTGAGGTGGAACCAATCTGTAGGTTGTTTTGGGATTAGATATTTGTTGGGTCTTTCTGTGCTGTGAGAAGAGACGTGGTGATATACAGTGGGCTGGTCTCTAATCGAGGCTGCTTCCAATTATCTGGGGGGACTCCTCTCACAGGTTTGGAGGGGCGGTTTTTGACCCTATAAGGTTTTTACCAGCACCATCATGGTGGCCTTTCTCCATGGTGGGAGGCGACACTACAGTGCAAATGTGCTATAATGAGTCTAGGGGTTGCCGTGGGGCAGAGCTGGGAGAGGAGAGTGCAGGCTCTGCACCCATGGCTCTTTTGTCAGCCCCAAGGTCTGGGAAGCCACAGAGCTAGGATGGTGTTTCCCTGGGGCGCCACAGAGCTAGGATGGTGTTTCCCTGGGCTTCTGAGCTTGAACCTATTTATGACCATCCATGCCCCCAACTCCCATCACTATCATTCCCCTCTTTAGGACAGGGGACAATGCCTCAGGCCATTCCCTCCACTGTTGCATCTAGATTCTATCTAAGATCTTCAGCAAGAGGTGTCGGGATATCCACATGCAAAAGAATTGAACCCGTATCTTACACCATACACAAAAATCAACTCAAAATGGATTGAAGACTCAAGTTTAAGATCTGAAACTGTAAAACTCTTAGAGAACAAAACAGGAGAAAACCTTCTTGACATTGGCTTTGGCAATAATGGAGATGAAACCCAAGTCAGGCAACAAAAGCAAAATTAGACAAGTAGGACTACATCAAATTAAAAAGTCTCTTCAGAGCAAAAGTAACAAGAGAATGAAAAGGCAATCCACCAAGGAGGAGAAAGTATTTGCAACCATATATCTGATAAGGGGTTAATATCCAAAATACATAAACTCATACATCTCAATAGCAACAAGTAAAAATAAATAAAAAATAACCTCATTACAAAATAGAAGACTTGAACAGACATTTCTCAAAAGACATACAAACGACAAACCAGCATATGCAAATATGGTCAAAATCACTAATTTTCAGGGAAATGCAAATCAAAAACAATATTACCTCACATGTAGTAAGACAGTTATTATTTAAAAAGCAAAGGAGAATACTGGACTTAATATTTTATATTTTGTAGGAATTATAAACTGCTCATTTCTTTAAATATCTGCTTAAGTTCACCTACAGTTGATTTACACAAGTTGACAAATGAAGGAGAATTGTCTTTGCAATATTTTTGTTTTAGAATATAACGTTATCACATATTACATTATTATAACAAAAACTTTGACCTTCGGAGAAGGAAAAAAGTATTTTTTCCTCCACTCTCTTAGGTTCAATAGCTGGGACCTGTGAATCAAACTGATAAAAGACAATTTAACAAAGAGGAAAAAAATAACGGTTTGAATTATGTAAGTATGCGCAGGAATTCACAAAGGAAAACGTGGTTCAAACAGGCAGTCAGATGAGTGAGGCTTATGTGCCACCTTAAGATAAACAAGGCAAAGGAGTTTGGGGCTTGAGGGTGGGACAGTCAACTTTTGGGAAGGTGGGGGCAAGAAAGCTATAGTAAATATGGGATGCCTTATTTGCTGGCAAAAGTCTCTCAGCTGATGAGCATGTCTCAGAGAGCTCTCTTCCTAGGGGGACATCTTTATGCATGAAATTTCTTTTATAAATGCAAATTTCCTTTACAAAAAGAAAATTTATACTTTATTTTAAGGCAGTTAGAAGGTATTGAAGAGTTTTTCCTTTCTGTACAAGTTGTCGATTATTTTTAGTTCAAAATAATCTGTATGCCAGCGATGTACTGTAGGGCAGCACACTCTGGTCCCCCTCAAGCCCAACGGTAGACAACTGTCCCAAATAAGTATATATTTGGGGATTATAAATCCTTTTCTGGGGTCATGATATTAAAATCAAATGTTCAATTGCTTTATGTGAACCAGAGTGATCTGCTTCTAATTTTTTGTTTTCTTTTTCATTTGGTAAGGTTGTGCAGCTGGTAGCACTTTCCATCCTCACCACTAGCCGGACTCCCATCTGAAAGCCTTAAAGATCTGAGGTCAAAAACAGCAAAGACGGCCCCTCCCTACTACAATGCCACAGTAGGGGACTTCTCCACTGCCATATCTCCCTCCTGCTGTGCATATCACTTAATATTTTCCTTTCCTTTAAATTACAACCCAAGGATCATCTCCTTTGCGAGAACCCAAAAACTCACCTAACCCCTTCTTCATGCAAACGAGTCTATGTCGGCCCATCCATCCATTTGGTGTTTCTGTATTAGTAATTATGATTTTCACTGCAGCGATGTGTGTCCCTTCCTTGTCATTTCAGTGTGAATTCACTAAGGTACAGACTGAACACCTCACATGCATAGTTAATGTACTCAATAGATAATGGCTGACAACTGACAGGCAGAAATGTGCAAATTTCAAATAGCAGTTGGATTTTTCTTTTTTTTCTTTTTTCCCCTGAAAGCCTTTCAGAAGAGTATGAAGAGACTCAGCCTAGGAAAGAGTACACGAGAACTGGGAGGAAATTATTCAAAAGAAAAACTATAAACACAGGACATTAAGCCTAGGCCTCCTGCATTCTCACCAATCTATTTCTCGTGTTTTTGTAGGGGCAGAAAATGTTTTCCTTCCTCCCTTCTAGGTTCGGTTAGAAGGCTAGTCCAATAATGAAGTTAGCTAAGACAAATTGACCAGAAAACAAAACAAAAGAAAAGAAATTTAATTTTAGATATATGAAAGCTCCACAAAGAAAATGAGACCCAAGATAGTTGGACAATTGAGACTTGTAGGTCATCCTGAGCTAAGGAGGGAGATAAGGACCTGGGCCTTCAAAGGGTGGAGGGCAATTCATAGGACAGTAAGAAAAGTAGGTCTATAATTAAATGTTTGCCCTGCCACACAGGTAAGTCTTTTGGATACAAAAGTTATCTCTGGTAATAACTCTCTTTCTGGGCCAGACACCCTATCTAAATTCTTTTAGTCAGTTAAGGGAGAGGTAAAATTTGTTTGTTTGCTTGTGTGTTTCTTCAGAGTCTGCTGGATCTTGATTGCTTTCAGCTCAAAATTAATCCACATACCAAAGTGTC
Source organism: Spilogale gracilis (assembly GCA_004023965.1). Classification (NCBI taxonomy): domain Eukaryota; kingdom Metazoa; phylum Chordata; class Mammalia; order Carnivora; family Mephitidae; genus Spilogale; species Spilogale gracilis. The sequence goes on from PITA01031462.1 coordinate 3,333, forward strand.
ACAATCTGGGGTCACATATTCTGCTTCCTTTCATCACTTTTCCTTTTTTCCCTGGAGTAGATATTCGGCCCTCAGCTGAAGTCCTTCTGTTTACCCACTCCTTCCCAGAAATGACTTTTTCCCTCTGTCTGCTGTGCGTCCGCCATCTGCCCCCAGACCTCAGGCAGTCCACTTGACCGACATCCTCAGGTTTGTGTGGGGGTTCTTTTTCCCTAATAATTTCATTACACTTGCTTTTGAAAAAAAATTCTACATACCCATAAGTACACTTTTTAATCTCATTTTCTAAGTCAGCAAATGAACTCAATACTAAAATAAATTGAAGAAATTTCCTCTAAAACTTGTTGCATTACTGTAATGGGCAGGTTATTGGTAAGGAATTGGTATTAAAATAGGAAATCAACATCAAAATTTGGATAAAGGAGATGAGACAGAGAAAGTAACACAGCCAGGGATATAAAACCAGGAGTGCTAAGCCAAACTCATCGATATAATGATTTTCTTAAGTCAACAAGGAACTCATGAACCAGAATTGCAGACTAAATCAGAGCAGGACCGGCAATACAAGTAAACGTGGAAAAACTGACGTTGGCTTCTAATATTTCCACATGACTGTAACCTGATTGCCTAACATAACTGTGTTCCCAGGAACTCCTGACTGAAAAAGAATTGTATTCAATCCTGGGTGGTCATTTGGACCTCAGCTTCCTCAACTGAGAAATGGGTACAGTGATAATAATTCTAGACCCTATTTCAGAGTATTACTGGGAAAATACATTGTCATCTGTTTTCTGCCTAGCTCCTTTGCTGACACATATTTCTCCTAATTTCTGCTACTCCTTCAAAATGTTTATTTTCATGAGGCACAATAACCTTTACCTAATTACACTGATAATGGCAGCATTTCACATTGGACAACATTTTAAGAGGTTAATTACGCCTTCCTAATAACTCTCACATTACAGCCCATAACTGTTTCTACACAGGAACAGGACAGCCTTGAATTGAGGTATTAAAAATTGAAGAGGTTCATATACAATATAATTAGATAACAATGCCTGCAAAGTTTTGTGAGTGATATATATGTATTAAACACTAAGCTCCAATTAAATGTACGATTATATTTTAGATATAAATATACTATAAATATACTATATATAGATATAAATACACTATGTAAATATAAATATACTAGTATATAAATATAAATATACTAGTATATAAATATAAATATACTAGTATATAAATATTATATATAGATAGATAGAGAGATAGATATATGAGAAATGAGAAAATCTGAATCTTTTCTTCATGAAGCTTGGTCAGGTAAAAATCTGCCAGATGTGGAATCAGAAAACTCCAGTTTTGGTCTTAACTGGTACTTAACTGTTCACTATATATTGTGACTTGTGGATAAATCGTATAGTCATTAACTTTAATTAAATATCTGAAAACTAGCAGAAAAATATGTTATCTTTACCTTCAAGCTTATCTCGAAGACTGAATTAGAGAACATTTGCATAATCATATTCTAAGATGTAAATCAAAATTTAAAAAGGCATGATTATTATGAAGCTTACTACCAGTAATAGTATAAGTACCAGTAATAGTATTAAAATACTATTTTTTAAAATAATATTTATTAAAAATAAATATCTTCGGCACCTGGGTGGCTCAGTTGTTAAGCATTTGCCTTCAGCTCAGGTCATGATCCTGGAGTCCTGGGATCTAGCCCCACATCGGGCTCCCTGCTGGTCAGGAAGCCTGCTTCTCCTCTCTCACTCCCCCTGCTTGTGTTCCCTCTCTCGCTGTGCTTCTCTCTGTCACATAAATAAAATCATAAATAAATAAATAAATAAATAACCAAACAAACAAATAAATAAATAAATATCCCAAGCCATCTATATGCATTGGTTGAGTTAAATCTCTGATGGGAGGAATGAGAAAAGCACAAGGACCTTTCATATTCTTCTTAGTTTTAAAATTGTAAGATTTTAAATATCTATTCCTTGAATTACAAACTGGCAGCATTCAGAGGAAAGAGAATTAATTTATGAGAAGTTGGTGCTAATAATTTTGAGATTTCCAAGTAAATCACATAGCATATCAAATGAATTAAGAACAATTAATTTCTTAGTATTTTTTTAAAGAACAAATTATTCAAATTATTCAAATAACCAAATTACTCAAAATCCCAGTGGAAAATTATTTGTGTCCTAAAGGAACATCTTAGTTTGTGACAGTTAGTAGCTCTATTTAATTGTGAAATTCATCTTAATCTACTGGCCAAGAAACCAGTAATGTAAAGAAAATCTAATAATCTTACACTGGTAACAAAAGTCACAAGTAGTGAATTTACATAATATTCTTAAAAGAAAAGCTGCTCTCATAACCTTTTAACTAGTTACTTTTAACTAAGTGATGATGTTGCAAAGTGGTTGAAAGCATATTAGCACAGATTCTAGAGTCAGACTGTCCAGGTTCAAGTCCAAGCACCACCACCTGCTAGATGTGTGGCTTTGGGCAACATGCCTAATCTCTCTGTGCCTCAGGTCCCTTACAGAAGGAGGATAACAAATATAATAAGACCTTGTGCATAGTGTCATGAAGATTAAATGGGTTCAATTATGCAAGCACCAACAACAGTATATACCATTTATTGCCTTATTTCTTGTTGTTATTGTAATGAAATGCTAATACCACCTCTTCTTCGGCACTTTTCCAGCATGACCCCCAACCCCATTCTCCAAAAAGCAGACACTCATGCAGACAGTGGTCTAACACTCTGTATCCCCTCTCTTCACCCTTTTTGTTTAATTAGTCTTTAAATTTGCCCCTTACATAAGCAGTATATGCCTACCAAACACTGTACTAATGGTTTACAAAAGACATAATTTATTCTTCACAAATATCTGTAATGTAGGTATATTATTGTTCCTGTTACAGAAAGAAGGAAAGGAGGCTGAGTTGAAGTCACTTGCTCATAGTCATATGTATGGTGTGTGTGAAGCTGAAATTTGACCCCTGGTCAGACAATTCAAAAAACCTATGGTCTTTAAAAAAAAAATTAATTTTAATTAGCTGACATACGGTACATCATTAGTTTCAGATGTATTGTTTAATAATTTATCATTGCATATAACACCCAGTGCTTATCACATGACATACTCTCCTTAATGCCCATCACCCAGTAACCCCAACCCCCTACTCCCTCCCGAGATCCAGAGTCTATCATGGTTTGTCTCCCTCTCTGATGACTTCCCAGTTTTCACTCCCTTCCACTATGATCCTATGCACTATTTCTTATATTCTACATATGAGTGAAACCATATATTTGTCTTTCTCTGCTTGACTTAATTCACTCAGCATAATACCCTCCAGTCCCACCCACATCAATGTAAATGGTAACTATTCATCCTTTCTGATGGCTGAGTAATATTTCATTGTATATATATACACCACATCTTCTTTATCCATTCATTAGTCGATGGACATATCAGCTCTTTCCACAGTTTGGGCATTGTGGACATCACTGCTGTGAACATTGGGGTACAGGTGCCCCTTCAGATCACTACATTTGTATCTTTGTGGTAAATACCTAGTAATGTAATTGCTGGGTCATAGGACAATTCTATTTTTAACTTCTTGAGGAACCTCCATACTGTTTTTCAGAGTGGCTGTACCAGCTTGCATTCCCACCAACACTGTAAGAGAGTTCCCCTTTCCCTGAAACCTCGCCAACATTTGTTGTTTCCTGTCTTGTTAATTTTAGCCATTTTGACAAATGTGAGGTGGTGTCTCATCATGGTTTTGATTTTTATTTATCTGATGACAAGTGATATAGAACATGTGTCTGTGGGCCATTTCTATGTCTTAGTTTTGTTGACTGTTTCCTTTGCTGTGCAGAAGCTTGTTATCTTGATGAAGTCCCAACAGTTCCTTTTTTTGCTTTCTTTCCCTTGCCTTTGGAGAAGTGCTTAGCAAGAAGTTGCTGTGGTTGAGGTCAAAGAGGTTGCTTCCTGTGTTGTCTTCTAGGATTTTGATGGATTACTTTCTCACATTGAGGTCTTTCATCCATTTTGAGTTTATCTTTGTATATGGTATAAGAAAAAGGTCCAGTTTCATTCTTCTGCATGTGGCTGTTCAATTTTCCCAGGACCATTTATTGAAGAGATGGTCTTTTATCCATTGGATATTCTTACATGCTTTGTCGAAGATTACTTTACCCCAGAGTTGAGGGTCCATTTCTGGGTTCTCTGTTCTGTTCCATTGATCTGTGTGTCTGTTTTTGTGCCAGTATCATACTGTCTTGATGATCACAGCTTTGTAATAGAGCTTGAAGTCTGGCATTCCACTAGCTTTGGTTTTCTTTTTTAACATCCCTCTGGCTACTTGGGTCTTTTCTTATTCCATACAAATTTTAGGATTATTTGTTCTAGCTCTGTGAAAAATATCGATGGCATTTTGATAGGGACTGCATTGAATGTATAGATTGCTCTGGGTAGCATAGACATTTTAACAGTACTTATTCTTCCAACCCATGGCATGGAACATTTTTCCATTTCTTTGTGTCTTCCTCAAATTCTTTCATAAGTATTCTGTAGTTTTTAGAGTACAGATCATTTACCTCTTTGGTTCGGTTTATCCCTAGCTATCTTATGGTTTTTGGTGCAACTGTAAATGAGATAGATTCCTTAATTTCTTTCTTCTGTCTCATTGTAGTGTATAGAAATGCAACTGATTTCTGTGCATTGATTTTATATCCTTCCATGTTGTTGAACTGCTGTATGAGTTCTAGCAATTTGGGGTGGAGTCTTTTGGGTTTTCTACATAAAGTATTGTGTCATCTGTAAAGAGAGAGATAGTCTGATGTCTTCTTTGCCAACTTGAACGCCTTTTATTTCTTTCTATTGTCTGATTGCTGAGGCTAGGACTTCTAGTACTATGTTGAATAGCAGTGGTGATAGTGGACATCCCTGCTGTGTTCCTGCCTTTAGGGGAAAAGCTCTCAGTTTTTCCCCATTGAGAATGATATTTGTGGTGGGCTTTTCATAGATGGCTTTTATGGCATTGAAGTATGTTCCCTCTATCCCTACTATGGAGGGTTTTAATCAAGAAAGGATGCTGTATTTTGTCAAATGCTTTTTCTACATCAGTTGAGAGGATCATATGGTTCTTGTCCTTTCTTTCATTAATGTGATGTTTCATGTTAATTGACTTGTAAATGTTGAACCAACCTTGCAGTCCAGGAATAAATCCCATTTGGTCATGGTGAATAATCCTTTTAATGTACTGTTGGATCCTATTGACTAGTATCTTGGTGAGTATTTTGGCATCCATGTTCATCAGGGATATATTGGCCTGAAATTCTCCTTTTTGATGGAGTCTTTGGCTTGTTTTGGGATTAAGGCAATGCTGGCCTCTAGAATGAATTTGGAATTTTTCCTTCTGTTTCTGTTTTTTTGAAACAGCTTCATTAGAATAGGTATTATTTTGGGGCACCTGGGTGGCTCAGTTGGTTAAGCGACTGCCTTCGGCTCAGGTCATGATCCCGGAGACCCGGGATCCAGTCCCACATTGGGCTTCCTGCTCAGCGGGAAGCCTGCTTCTCCCTCTCTCACTCCCCCTGCTTGTGTTCCCTCTCTGGCTGTGTTTCTCTCTCAAATAAATAAAATATTAAAAAAAAAAAAAACAGAATAGGTATTATTTCTTCTTATAGGCAAAAATTTATGCTTTTAAACTAAGCTATGGTAATGAAACCAGAACAGCAGTGGCCTACAAGAGGTGTGAGAAGGACCAAATAGGCTGGAAAGTAGAAAGAGGAAACTTCCTGGGTTAATGGTGTAGGGGAAGAAAAATAATTTTCCCTTTCCCTTTCTGAATTCTTAGCTGAGACACCTAATAAAAAACAGATTAACAAAAGAAAGACAAGTTTATTAGTATATATACCTCTTTTATGCACATGAGAAATACCCAGGGGAAAATGAGTAACTCCCCAACGTGGTTTAAAATTCAGGTTTAAATGCTATCTTAACTAGGAATGAGGGAAGCAAATGATTTTTAGGGACCTTATAAGGGTAGATAGGAGGTATAATAGTTTATGACAGTTTGTGTAGGGGTGTAGTATCAACTTCTTGTCTCCTCTCCCGTGATATGAGTCTATTTTCCTACTTAATGAAATTCCCTGGAAGAGAATTTATGACAACTGAGTTCCTTTTGGAGAATCTGTTTTTAGGCAGAAAGCCTCTCTGTACATTTGCTGCTTTTCAAATGCCTATAGCTAAAAATAATCAATATCTTAGAGTGGCATATTTTGGGGCAGCCTGTCCTAAATCCTACAGTCATAATTTGGCATGGCATATTCTGCTACTTTCTGTTACTTTTTAATAAAAATGATATGCATTTTGATTGGGGTGGTGGTTACACGACATATATATTTGTCAAAATTTATCCAACTATACACTTAAAATTTCTGTACTTCTTTGTCAAATTGTACACTTAAAATGTGTGCATTCCATTGTATATAAAATATATCCCTCTAAAATTTTGTTCTTTGTTCTAGTTGGTTTGCTTACACCAAGAAGTCCTAGTAATTATCCAAAATAATTGTTCTCTTACTATTTTATTACTTCAGGGACACGGATTTTGAGCTTAGTGTTTACTTATGTTCTCAAGGCTTTTTCAGAATGTATGGCTCTTTCTTCCAGAATCAGCTTCCCAACAGCTGTTTAACTTTTTTCCTTCCCCAACAGTGCTTAGTTATATATAAACTCATAGAGAAAGATGATATGTCAGGGAAAGGGAGTAAACATTTTATATTTTTGGTATATTTTTATTCAAGTCTATCTATATTTAGCTGGTGAATAAAGTAGTAACAGGAAATATTTTTATATATTAATAGGAACCAATATCATTAATTTTGGGGTGAAATAATTTGCAATAATTTATAAAGAACATTTTATTTTCTTTCTCACTGATTTTAACTGAAAATGCAAAGATCTCCCTAGGCATGCACATGTAACACACACACACACACACACACACACACACACATGCATATATACAGATACACAATGGTAGGGACTGCCTTGGGGGGAGAATAATAGTTCCTCGTATTGTCTTCTATTAACTAATGAAATAAGAATGCACAAAAGCCACTGCTTTTAGACGTGACCCTGCTTTAAACATAGAGAAATTGTCGTTTTAAAGCCTGGAATGTGTCTTTGTTTAGCCAAAGGAAGGCCATCAAAAAGCAGATGGTCTTGCTACTTGAAAACAAAGTGCAGCATTAGGCCTTATTTTTCACGCACCTGTAGATTTCTATGCATAGTTTAGAAATGGGAGGATAAAAACAAAAAAAGGTGGGAGGTGTTTCTCACATTCCCCTTAAAAAATATATAAAGCTGTATCCTCCATGTGGCAAGGGTCTGTAAAGATCACATGGTATTTTAAAAAAGGATTCTGTTTAATCTGGGTCTATATTTTATTGTCTCTGGGATTTAATGTTGTTGGGAGAGTGTGTGTGTGTATGTGTGTGTCCCAGGTTACTAGAAATAAAGAAGACTACACAAAATTTGCATTGACTAGAATAAATTAATGAGATGAGTACTCAGAGTACTAAATTTCATCCTGGACCATATGATTGTTATATATATATATATATGTATCTCACACCTCCATTCTATCCTGTGTATACTAGCATTAAATAAATGATGGTTATTTTGTTCAGAGATTTTCAAGTGGAGGATGGAAGATTAAACCTAGAGCAAAACCAGCCCCTGTATATTCCCTTAAATCTTACAAGGAAAAGATGGGTCTTTATAACACAGAGCTTTGAAGAATGAAAGTGAGTGAAACCTGGGCAAGGCAAGGATCTCAGATACGTGTCTTTGAAATGATCACTTCCAATTGATTACAGAAGTGGATTCACTTGGTGTGCAATTATCTTCACTTTTTACATTGTTTTTCTCTTCCAGCAACTCTCAATTCTTCAGCTGAGTCTGATGCACTTGTATAGTCTGTGCAGCGCTGGTGTGTGGAATTAAGGGAAGAGACAGCGAGGGCAAGTGTGGGTTACTCCACTTTTGTCCACCTATTGGGGAAATTTAAATAAAAATTTTAGTTACCAATAGTAGAGGAGGCAGAAATAGCCCATTGTGGACCTGGAAATATCTGGAAGAATCCCACATAGAGCAAATACTGTCATGTGGCAAGTCAGACATGAGCTTTCTCATGGTCCTTTCTTCCCAAATGTACTAAAGAAAGATTACCTTTGAAAGTGATGGGAAAGGTGATGCTAGGGTTACAGGTTTGACTAAATAAATATGTTAAATAAACAATATTTCTGTCTCTTTAAAAAAATCCCAAATCTTGTACAGTACTTTGGAATTAAAGATACAACTACTCAGAGGCTAGTCCACAATGGACTACTCTTCTTAGGAAGGTCTAGGTAAGCCCAGTAGTCAGCTGTGAAGAAGTACAATTGACCCTTGGACAACATGAATTGAAACTGCAGACATCCAGTTAGGCACAGATTTCTTTTTTTTCTATAAGTGCAGTCAGGTACTGTAAATGTATATTCTCTTCTTCATGGTTTTCTTTTTTTTTTAAGATTTTATTTATTTATTTGACAGAGAGGAACACAACTAGAGAGGGAACATAAGCAGGGGGAGTGAGAGAGGGAGAAGCAGGCTTCCCGCCAAGCAGGGATCCTGATGTGGGGCTCCATCCCAGATCTCCAGGATCATGGCCTGAGCCGAAGGCAGTCGCTTAACCAACTGAGCCACCCAGGTGCCCCTCTTTTTCATGGTTTTCTTAACAGCATTTTCTTTTCTGTAGCTTACTTTATGCTACAAATGCAGTGTATAATACAATATATGTGTTAATCGACCATGTAATTGGTAAGGCTCTGGTCAACAGTACGACATTAGCAGGTAAGTTTTGTGGGAGTCAAAAGATATATGCAAATTTTTGACCATGTTGGGGGGAAAGTATCCCTAATCCCTAAAGGGGTGGTCAGTGCCCCTAATCCCTACATTGTTCAAGGGTCAACCATAGTTGTGTATGTGAGATATTCAAACAGAAATTGGGCTTATGCTATTGTACTTATTCAAAATATAAAGTGTCAGTATTGCTACTATTTTATTTTTATATGCCATCTGACAAGAAAATCACATCCTTTCAACTCAAGTGATAAAATGAGCACTTGAGCCATACAAATGTATTTTCCATTTGAACTTTTTATTTCTTTATTGTTTCAGGTGACTTTGGTTTTGCTGCCCTCTGTATAAGCCCCATAGATTTCATTCAGGGGGAAAAACTTCGTATATTCATGGTCAATTTGTATTGTAAAGGAACCAATAAACCTTTAAAAGCCCATTATCTTCATAAAGAAGTTGAGAGCCTGTTGTGTGCAGGGCATTAAACATCTTTGCTCTCAACTTGCTGATAATATAGATGGAAGTAAGAAAATAACAAGATAAAGAACAGTGGAAGGTAGCATTTGCTAAATACATTCATTAAACTTAAAAACATCTTTCAAATAAATGCATTTCTCTTCTGAGGTATGAAAAGAAGCATGCTAGGCATTGTAGAAGATTAAAAGATGTAAAGGTCTTTCCTTTTAAGGAGTTCCCAGTCCAATGAGGAAAAGATGTGGAGAATGTAAGTGCAAACAGGATTTAGGAAAGAAAGACCATGAAGATTTGCCAGTGACCCTCAGGTGCAAAAAGTAAACCATTGGTTTTATTGTCCTTCCTTGAAAATCCTTGTCAAACACCATATTAGGAAACCCTTCATATGTGTCTTGAGATGGAGAACAAGCCAAATGAATGCTCACAATGACAGCTTATATTTACTGAGCATCATCTACATGCCAGGCACAGTAGCGCTTCACTGCCTCTTTGACCTCAAGAGCTACATGCTTCTGGCAATTACAGTGCAGCCTCTCTAAGGAACCTCTTAATTGCTTCAGGAGAATAAAACCCTAGAACAACATGTTCCACTTCTGAAGAATCTAAAAAGTGCCTCAGTGGATGAGAACAGCAAATGAGAAACTATATAAAAGTATTTGTCCTAAACTCCTTAAGGATATCACAAAGTCCTATACAGGATAGAGGGATTTGGATTGGAATTGATCATAAAATGCTTTAGGGAGGAAACAGCATTACATCCAGCTTTGAATGAGAGGTAGGATGGAAGGGTGGGGTCATAGGATTCATTTCAAGAAAGGCATTTGCAAAGGCTTTGAGAGTTGGGAAGAGAAGAGTCAAGAATAATCAGCAGCTTTTCTCAGAGTCTTGAAGTCAATTTCTACTTTGAAACTGCACTTACCTTCTGTGTTTTCTTACATCTATAGTCCCTCAATTTTTTCATCTATAAAATGGAAAAATATTGATGATAGCATCTTTTATAAAATTAAATAAAATATTCCATCAAAGAACCTTCCCCATAGAAGGACTTAAAAAAAATAAAAATAGTACATTGGTAAGTTAATTTATTCCTAACAATTACACAGTGGAAGGGAAATGCCAGTGGGTATTACTTATGGTAATAATGTGTTAACTATTGGGGCGCCGGGGTGGCTCAGTCAGTTAAGCTGCTGCCTTCCACTCAGGTCATGATCCCAGGGTCCTGGGATTAAGTCCCATATCTGGCTTCCTGCTCAGCAGAGAGCCTGCTACTCCCTCTCCCTCTGGCTGCCACTTGCCTACTTGTGCTATCTCTCTCCCAAATAAATAAATAAAATCTTAAAAAAAAAAAAAGAACATGTTAACTATTGATGACTTATCATACCCTATAGTTCTGTGGGCTTTGTTTGTATTGAGAGGTCTTTGTACTGTTTTGCAAAAGTGCTATCATTTGGAGCACAGGGCAACTTAACCAGTCACTTGATACTTGTCAATTTTTGGCAAAGAAAAGTATACCTATCATTATAGATGATACAATAGATACAATGATACATTATAGATACAATGGTTTATTTCTGTTGGTTAGAATATGGAGCCCAGATATAAGTGGGAGATGGAAAAGATAATAAGAAAGGCATTTGACAGTAGACTTAAAGAATTTGTGTACCAGAGTGACAGATTTTCCCTACCACAGCTGCCTACTTGTTCACCCATTTAGGTCAATAAATATCTTCATCTTATAGTCACCTCCTCTATGAAATCCTGATTCTTTTTTTTTTTTTTAAGATTTTATTTATTTATTTGACAGAGAGAGAGAGCACAAGTAGACAGAAAGGCAGAGAGAGAGGAAGAAGCAGGCTCCCTGCTGAGCAGAGAGCCCTCTGTGGGCCTCAATCCCAGGACCCTGAGATCATGAACCGACCCAAAGGCAGAGGCTTAACCCACTGAGCATCCAGGAGCCCAAAGCCCTGATTATTTTTTTTTGTTTGTTTGTTACTTAAATTTTTTTTCCAGGGTTCCCAGATTCATTCCCCATTCCCCACACCCAGTACTCCATGCAATAGGTGCCCCCAGTACCCACCACCAGGCTCTCCCATCCCCCCACCCCCCTCCCTCCAAGTCTCTCAGTTTGTTTCTGTGTCCAAAGTCTCTGTTGTTTTGTTTCTCTCCCTGGATTACTCTACTTCCCGTTTACTTTCCTTCTCCTACTGTCCTCTAGGTTACCCCTTATGCACCGCAAGTAAGTGAAACCATGTGATACTTGACTTTCTCTTCTTGGCTTATTTCACTCAGCATAATCTCTTCCAGTCCAGTCCATGTTGCTACAAAAGTTGGATATTCATCCTTTCTGATGGAGGCATAGTATTCCATTGTATATATGTACCACATCTTCTTTATCCATTCATCTGTTGATGGGCA
>PITA01031463.1:0-15184 GCA_004023965.1 Spilogale gracilis
GCTCAGGTCATGATCCCAAGGCCCTGGGACTGAGCCCCACATCAGGCTCCCTGCTTCTCCCTCTCCCACTCCCCTTGCTTGTGTTCCCTCTCTAGCTGTCTCTCTCTCTGTCAAATAAATAAAACCTTAAAAAAAAAAGAAATTAAAAAAACAATCCCATTTACAATTGCATTAAAAAATACCTAGGACTGAGGGCGCCTGGGTGGCTCAGTTGGTTAAGCAACTGCCTTCGGCTCAGGTCATGATCCTGGAGACCCAGGATCAAGTCCCACATCAGGCTCCCTGCTCGGCAGGGGGCCTTCTTCTCCCTCCCTCACTCCCCCTGCTTGTGTTCCCTCTCTGGCTGTGTTTCTCTCTGTCAAATAAATAAAAATATTTTAATATATATATATTCTTAATATAATATATACTTTTAATATATAATATATAATATATATTATATATAATATATAATATATATATTTAATATATATAATATATATATAAAATAGTAATATATATATATATATATATATATAAATACCTAGGACTGAATTTAAACAAGGAGGTGAATGATCTGTACACTTAATAACTGTAAGACACTGATGAAAGAGATAGAAATAATGGAAAGATATTCCATGCTTATGGGCTGGAAGATCTAGTATTGTTAAAAAGTACATACTACCCAAAGCAATCTACAGATTCAGTGCAGTTCCTATCAAAATTCAAACGGCATTTATTCTCAGAAAAAGAAGAAACAATACTAAAATTTTTGCAGACCTGGAAAGACCCCAAAGATCCAGAGCAATTTTCAGAAAGAAAAACAAGGCAGCACACTTCCTAATTTCAAACTATATTACAAAGCTACAGTAACCAAAACAGGATAATATTGGCATAAAGATAATAAATCTGTGGGACAGAATAGAGAGCCCAGGAATAAACTGGTCCATGCATGGTCAAATTATGGAAAACGAGCCAAGAATATATTGTTGGGAAAGGATAGTCTCTTCAATGAATGGTTTTGGGAAAACTGGACAGCCACATGCAAAAGAATGGAACTGAACCACTATCTGTGCCACGTAAAAATCAACTCAACATAGATTAAAGGTTTGAATGTTAAGACCTTAAACCATGAAAGTCCTAGAAGGAAACATAGCTGATAAGCACCTTGACATTGGTCTTGGCAATGATTTTTTGGATGTGACACCAAAAACCAAGGCAACAGAAGCAAAAAAATAAAATAAAAATGGGAACATTATTAAAAACTTCTGCACAGCAAGAAACCATCAACTAATAAGGCAGGCTACTAGATGGGAGGAAATACTTTCATACATTTGATGTGGGATTAATATCTAAGATATATAAGGAATACATGTGACTTAATAGTAAATATCAAGCAATTTGATTTTAAAATGATCATTTTTCCAAGGAAGACATACAAATGGCCAACATACTCAATATCACTAATCATCAGTTCAAATCAAATTCAAATCAAAACCACAATGATATCCTTTCACATCTATTAGAATGGTTATCATCATTGGTGAAGTGTTGGCAAGGTTGTGGAGGAAAGGGAACACATGTGCACTGTTGGCCGGGATGTCAATCGGTGTGGCCACTATATAAGACAGTATGGAAGTTCCTAAAAAAACCTAAAACTACCATATGATCCAGCAATCTCCTTCTGTGTAAATATCCAAAGGACATGGAAACCCAAATATCAAAGAGGTATCTGTACTCCCATGTTCAATACAGCATCACTCACAATAGCCAAGTTGAGGAGACAACCTAAGTGTCTATTGACAGATGAATGGATAAAGAAGATTCGGTATATACATACAATGGAACTCAGCCTTGAGAAAAGAGGAAATCCTGTCATTTGTGATAACACGGATGGAACTTGAGGGCATTATGCTAAGTGAAGTAAGCCAGACAGGGAAAGACATTTAGCAAATGGTATCACTTTTATGTGGAATCTTAAAAAAAAAAAAAGGTAAAACTCCTAAAAACAGTAGAAAAATCATTTTCCAGGGGCTAACAGTGGGAGGAAATAGGAAGAAGTTGGTAAAAGGGTACAAATTTTCAGCTCTAGCATAAATAAGGTCTGATCATCTACTATAAAACATAGTGACTATAACTGACAACACGATAATGTATAATTCAAAATTGCTAAGAGAGTAAGACTTGAATGTTCTCACATACACACACATACAAATGATATGTGAGGTGATGAATGTGTTAAATTAACTGGATGGGTAAATCCTTTCCCAGGATATATTTATGTCAAATCAGCACATGTATACTTTATTTATTTATTTATTTATTTATTTATTTATTTATTTAAAGATTTTATTTATTTGACAAAGAGAAACACAGCAGTGAGAGAGGGAACACAAGCAGGGGGAGTGAGAAAGGGAGAAGCAGGCCTCCGGCCGAGCAGAGAGCCTGATGTGGGGCTTGATCCTTGGACTCCAGGATCATGACCTGAGCTGAAGCCAGTCGCTCAAATGAGCCATCCAGGCACCCCATCACATGTATACTTTAAATACATTACTTTTATATGTCAATTATACCCCAATAAAGCTGAAATTAAAATTTTTTCATTAGAAGAATTTTAAACATTCATTGAAAGCTTTAAGAACTACCTAGTGTGTTTACGCTCACCCCAGCCGTGCTGTTGGAGCAGCTTTTGCCCCTCCCACCCCCAGATACAGGAAGGGAGACCGAGTGGTGATGTCAAGCACATGGCCAAAAGCAGCCTCAGATAAGAAGGGAGGGTTTGTCAGAAGAGCTCACCCTCTACTTGGTCAGATGGGTCTAGGTGAAGTTTATTATGCACAAGGAAGATGAAAATACGTGACAATTAAACAACATAATGAAGCAAAGCAAGTATATAAAGATGGCTGAAGGTTCAATTCTAAATGGAAATATAGTCCTTGAACAACAGCCACAAGTGACATACAGGGGGAAAGGTGGAGATATGGAAACAAAATGAAAACCAAATCAGTACAATTACAGGATAAAGTAGGGACCATGTTAAAGAACAAACGACACGGATGAAAATCCTCTCAACAGCCTGGTAGCTTAATGGATGCAGAACCACAACAGAAACAAGAAAAATAATTAAAATAGATAAAAAGTCATCATTCAACTATAAAGGCAAAAGACTTACATTACTAGTATGAACTCGGGCAATAGGGACCCATGTACCCCTTCTGACAAATTTGCTTATGGGTTAAATCCAGGCTTACAAAGAAAAAAAAAGGGATGAAAATACTGCACTTTAAAATGCAAACAACCTAAAAACAACCCCCACCTGTGTTACAAAACAGTAAGTTTGGAAAGAAAGAATGAGGTACTCAGCTAAATTGTGCCTGAAATAGCTACAGAAGTAAGGGAACAACATGCTCAGGCCTAAGGAACTCAGGAAATACTGTTAATCAGTTCTTGTAGTTGAATCCTCTTAGGTTAATTTCAAATAAAGTTTCTTGGGGCGCCTGGGTGGCTCAGTTGGTTAAACGACTGCTTTCGGCTCAGGTCATGATCCCAGACACCCAGGATGGAGCACCACATCGGGCTCTCTGCACGGCGGGAAGCCTGCTTCTCCCTCTCTCACTCCCCCTGCTTGTGCTCCCTCTCTGGCTGCGTTTCTCTCTGTCAAATAAATAAATAAATCTTTAAAAAAGAAAAAAAATAAAGTTTATTACTATTATACAATGATATATAGTGTGTTAAAATATTAATCATCTGATATGTTACAGTATATTACATAGAGAAAAATTTCTAGAATGATAAATAATGTTAAAGATAATTATTTCTAGGTAGATTTTGGGTGAATTTTTAGCTTTTTATACTTTTCTGTAATGCTGAATTTTTATGAGTATGTTATTTTGATACACTATTCTAAAAAGGTAACTCTATAGAAGTTAAAATTCAAATCATAGCCACTATTAGTCAAGTTATTGCAACATACATAAGCTAGAGTATATCTTAGAAGAGAAATGATAAGTTAAAATATCAGAGAAAAGGGAATCTTAAATATTGGGACTTCATCAAGATAAAAAGCTTTTGCACAGCAAAGGAAACAGTCAACAAAGTTGCCAAAAGGCAACTGACAGAATGGGAGAAGATATGTGCAAATGCCTTATCAGCGGTGCCTGAGTGGCTCAGTGGGTTAAAGCCTCTGCCTTTGGCTCAAATCATGATCTCAGAGTCCTGGGATTGAGGCCCATATTGGGCTCTCTGCTAGGCAGGAAGCCTGCTTCCTCCTCTCTCTGGCTGCCTCTCTGCCTACTTGTGATCTCTCTCTCTGTCAAATAAATGAATAAAATATCGTTTAAAAAATGCCTTATCAGATAAAGGGCTATTATCCAAAATTTATAAAAAACTTATCAAAGTCAACACCTCAAAAAAATCCAGTCAAGAAATGGGCAGAAGACATGAACAGATATTTCTCCAAAGAAAACATACAAACAGCCAAGAGACACATGAAAAGATGCAAACATCACCTGGCATCAGGGAAATATAAATCAAAATCACAGTGATATACCAACTCATACTTGTCGGAATGGCTGAAATCAACAACTCAGGAAACAGCAGATGTTGGTGAGGCTGTGGAGAAAGGGGAATCCTCTTGCACCGTTGGTGGGAACACAAACTGGTACAGCCGCTCTGAAAAGCAGTGCGGAGATTCCTCAGAAAGTTGAAAATAGATATAAACCCTCTGATCCAGCAATCGCACTACTAGGTATTTATGCAAATGATACAAACATAGTGATTTGAAGGGACACAGGCACCCCAATGTTTATAGCAGCAATGTCCACAATAGTCAAAGTATGGAAAGGGCCCAGATGTCCGTTGACAGATGAATGGAAAAAGATGTGCGTGTGTGTGTAATGGAATATTATTCAGCCATCAAAAAGAATGAAATCTTGCCATTTGCAATGACATGGATGGAACTGGAGGGTATTATGCTAAGCAAACTAAGTCAGCCAGAGAAAGACAAATACCATTTGATTTCACTCATATGTGGAAATAAGAAACAAAATAGATGATGAACATCAGGGAAGGGAAAGAAAATAAAATAAGATGAAAATTGAGAGGGAGGCCAACCATAAGAGACCCTGAACTCTAGTAAGCAAACAGAGTTGCTGGAGGGACCTGGGTGGGGGAAGGGATAACTGGGTGATGGGCGTTAAGAAGGGCACTTGATGTGATGAGCACTGGGTTTATACACAGCTGACGAATCACTAAATTCTATATCTGAAAGTAATAAAAAAATGACTCGAATATTAATTCTGTTCTTACAGATTTTTCTCTGTAAATGAGATTACTCCAAATAGAACCATTTACAAAGTTAAAAAAAAATTAACTATAAACTTCTGCTTCAGTAATAGTAGGCTAGATAATATGGAACCACCTCCCACTGAGGACAACCAACAAATCTGGATGAAGTGTTTTTAAATGATCAAAGTGCTAGCAAAAAAATTATTGACAAAAATGTAGGAAAAGCGAGAAACCAGAGAGGACACCATAAGTTGAAACTACTTCTGCTTGAGGCAAGGATGCCACTGGTATCTCTGGCAGGCCCTCTGCCCAGGTAGTTAGAAAAAAAATCCCTGTGGCCAGGTAGTTTTTAATCTTTTTTTTTTTTTAAGATTTTATTTATTTACTTGACAGAGAGAAACACAGCTAGAGAGGGAACACAAGCAGGGGGAATGAGAGAGGGAGAAGCAGGCCTCTCGCCGAGCAGGGAGCCTGATGTGGGGCTCAATGTGGGGCTCGATCCAGGGACTCCGGGATCATGACCCGAGCTGAAGGCAGTGGCTTAACCAACTGAGCCACCCAGGCGCCCCTGGCCAGGTAATTTTTAATTAAGGCCATTCTTCCAAGGCGCCTGGGTGGCTCAGTTGGTTAAGCCACTGCTTTCAGCTTGGGTCATGATCCCAGAGTCCCAGGATTGAGCCCCGCATCAGGCTTCCAGCTCCATGGGGAATCTTCTTCTCCCTCTGACCTTCTGCCTTCTCATGCTCCCTCTCTCTCTCACACACACACACACTCTCTCTCGAATAAATAAATAATAAAATCTTTAAAAAAAAAAAAAAGGCCCTTCTTCTTCCAGCACATGGCTCGTGACATAGGGCAGGGTTATATTTCTGATTCCACTTAACCTCCTTAGCTAGGCATCTTTGTGCAGGGCCCCACTCTGTGGTCATTTCTAAAGCCAAAACAACTGAGAGACTGAGTTGTGGTTTTGGCAAATTTGCAAGGTGAAGGAGACAGAAGTCAAAGATTAAGGCTGGCCAAAGCAGTCTGATGCCCCAACACATTCATTAAGCTGAGACTGCAAAGGGCTACATATATGAAATAATGGTGACATGGATGTAAACATCCTGTGTTCATGACTCTTCTTTTTTTTTTAAAGATTTTATTTATTTGACAGCGAGAAACACAGCGAGAGAGGGAACACAAGCAGGGGGAGTGAGAGAGGGAGAAGCAGGCTTCCCGCCGAGCAGGGAGCCCGATGTAGGACTCGATCCCGGGTCTCCGGGATCATGACCTGAGCCGAAGGCAGTCGTTTAACCAACTGAGCCACCCAGGCGTCCCTCTGTGTTCATGACTCTTGAGTGGTCCAGGGAATTGCAAGCTGGCAATTTGAATCAGAGGATCCCATACTGGTGGTGTCCCCAGAAATCTGAGAAAGGAAGAAGACACATTCATACCAGCCCTTAAATCATTCCTACAAATACTTTTCCATGGCATAATCACTAAGCAAGGATAACTGGCATACAAGGAAATAAGATACCACATATGGGAACAAACAGAAAAATCCCCTCCTCCAAAAAGTTTTGAGAGGGGCGCCTGGGTGGCTCAGTTGGTTAAGCGACTGCCTTCAGCTCAGGTCATGATCCCAGAGACCTGGGATTGAGTCCCACATCGGGCTCCCTGCTTGGTGGGAAGCCTGCTTCTCCCTCTCTCACTACCCCTGCTAGTGTTCCCTCTCTGGCTGTGTTTCTCTCTGTCAAATAAATAAAATCTTAAAAAAAAAAGTTTTGAGATATTGGCACTACCAAATATAGATGATAAAATAATTATGCTTACTATTTTAAGAATACAAAGTTGAAAGTTTTCTACTAACAGGAAAGTATATAGTGACTTAGATTTTAGAAAATACACAAAGCAGCCTCTGAAAGGCTGAAAGAGAAAGAAAGCTGAAATTTCAGAAAGCTGAAATTACATTAGCTACAACTAAAGAAAACTAGTGAACTGGAAGAGAGGTCAGAAAAATTATTCAGAATTCAACAGATACAAGAAGCTGGAAAATACAGAAGAGAGGATAAGGATATAGGCAAATAAAAAGATAAGAAATTCCATCATATGTTTCATGAGAGTCCCAGCAAGAAAGGACAAAAAGAATGTCCCAGAGGCAGTGTTTGAAGAGAAAATGGTTGAAAAGTTCCCCAAACTAATGAAAGACACCAACCCACCCACAGATTCTAGAAGGTCAACAACTCCAAAGTAGAGCAAATAAAAATAAATCCACATAAATACACAGCACAGTGAAGCTGCAGAAGAACCAAGAGGAAAAAAAGTTTAAAGGAACAATACTTAAGTTTGCTGTTAAGTCATCAGTCAATGGAAGCTTGAATCTATTGCAATGGTATTGTCAGTGTGCTGAAAGAAAACCACTTCCATCCTAGAATTAGACGTGCAGTAAAAGTGATGACATTTAAAATATTAAGATGAAATGGACATTTTTTTTTTAAGATTTTATTTATTTGACAGAGAGAAACACAGCCAGAGAGGGAACACAAGCAGGGGGAGTGAGAGAGGGAGAAGCAGGCTTCCTGCCAAGCAGGGAGCCCGATGTGGGACTCGATCCCGAGTCTCCAGGATCATGACCTGAGCCAAAGGCAGTGGCTTAACCAACTGAGCTACCCAGGCGTCCCTGGACATTTTTTTTATAAATTAACAGTTTACCACCAACTGACTTTCAGTAATGGAAATATTAAAGATGTAGTTCAGATAAAAGATAAATAATTCAGGCAGAGGTGCTGAGATTCAAGAAGAAATGCAGAGCAAGAAAAGAAGCAACTATTTGGATAAACTAAATGAAAACTGTTTGTACAAAACAATAATAATGACTTTAGTGGGTGTTAAAATATGTAAAATTAAAATACACAGCAACTATATTTGGGATGGTATATACAGAGTTAAAGTATTCCAAGGTCACTGCCTTATTCAAGAGGAAGATAAGGTAATGGTTGATATTAGACTTGGAGAATGTAATGGCACAAGTTGTGGTTATAACCAATAAAAATTTAATCAACAAAAATAGGATACAAGGACATACAAATTAGAAGACAATGAAGCATGATAAAAATCCAAAAGAAGGGGCGCCTGGGTGGCTCAGACGGTTAAGCCTCTGCCTTCGGTTCAGGTAATGATCTCAGGGTCCTGGGATTGAGCCACACATCCGGCTCTCTGCTTGGTGGAGAGCCGGCTTTCCCCTCTTTCTCTGCCTGCCTCTCTGCCTATTCATGATCTTTCTCTCTGTCAAATAAATAAATAAAATCTTAAAAAAAAAGTGGTCTTTAAAAAAAAATTCAAAAGGCGGCATGGAGGGAAAGGAAAAGAAACAAGGAACAGATAATACAAAGAGAAAGTATAGACAACATGGTAAAATTTAAACCCAAATAAAGCAATTACTACATTACATGTAAATGGGCTATCTCAGTTAAAAGATAAATATTTCAGGCTATATAAGAAAACAACATTCAATTATATGCCATTTATAATAGACCCATCTGAAGCATGTGAGCACAGAGAGGTTCAAAATTTAAAAGATAGAAAAAGACATGTTATGCAAATACCAAAAAGATGATGATGTAGTGATATCAGATATAACATACTTTAGGACAAGAATTATTAGAGAAAAAGAGGGTCATTTCATAGTTACAGAAGATTAAATTCACTGGGAAAATAGTAATTTTTTTTTTAAGATTTTATTTATTTGACAGAGAGAAACACAGCCAGAGAGGGAACACAAGCAGGGGGAGTGAGAGAGGGAGAAGCAGGCTTCCTGCCGAGCAGGCAGCCCGATGCGGGACTCGATCCCGGGTCTCCGGGATCACGACCTGAGCCAAAGGCAGTCGCTTTACCAACTGAGCCACCCAGGCGCCCCAGTAAATTTTAATTGTATAAAATGTGAGCATATGACCTAAAATTATATAATTCAAAAATGCAGAAAACTACAAGAACAGACACCATGGGAGATTTTAACATATGGCTGATAGAACAAAGATACCAAAAAAAAAAGGGGGGGGGAGAATATAAGATTTAAATTACACGCTTTCTAGAATTGACCCACTGAAATATTTAGAGGACTATACCTAAGGGAGGGAGAATATGCATTCTTTTCAAATTTAACCAAATGGTTGAAAGAGCTAAGCACTGAGTTCAAGAAATTAGAAAAATGAACAACAAAATAAAAAAATAGGAATTTAAAAAGAACACAAATTAGTTAAATAGAAAACAAACATAAAATAGAATCTCAAAAAACTTGGTTCTTTGAAAAAGTTATAATTGACAAACCTCTAGTGAAACCAATTAAGAAAAAAAGGCATAATTTACCAATAATAAAATGAAAAGGAATTATCACTATAATGTAAACATTAAAAAGGATATTATGAATACTTTTAGGCCAATATTATTAAATTTTAGATGAAATAAATTCCAAGAAAAATAAACTTACCCAATTTGTCCATGATGTAGAGAACTTACCTGTGAAGTAGAAACTAGTCCTATAACTATCACAGAAACAGAATCAGGGATTTAAAAAAATCTCACAAAGCAACTATAGACCTAGATGACTTTAGTGGTGTACTCTACCAAAATTTTAAGGAGAAAGCAATTTCAATAAATTCTTCCAGTTAATAGAAAAGAGCATACTCCCCAACTTATGAGGTTAGTATAACTTTGATACCAAGAACAGTACAAAAAGAGAATCTCAATTACGAATATAGTTGCAAAAGCCCTAAGCAAAAATATTGACAATCTAAATCCAGTAATAGTTTAAAAGACAGTATGATCTGGGGGTGCCTGGGTGACTCAGTCGCTTAAGCATCTGCCTTCTGCTCAGGTCATGATTCTAGGGTCCTGGGATCGAGCCCCCCATTGGGGTTCCTACTCATCAGAGAGGTTGCTTTTCTCTCTCTCCTACTCACCTGTGCTCTATCTCTGTTGCTATCTCTGTCTCTCTCTCTCTCTAAAATAGATAAAATCTTTGAAAAGAAAAAAAGACAATGTGATATGTCCAAGTTGGATTTATACCAAGAATGCAAGGTTGCTTAGCATTGGAAAATTGATCAATGTAATTCACTCAATTAATGAAAAGGGGAAAAATTATAATCATTCTAATACATGTAAAAAATGTCTGATAAAATTCAACTATTCATGAAAAGGATGAATTTAGCAATCCATGAAAAGAATTTCCTTAGCCTAATTAAGAGGGTATCTAGAGAACAAAAAACAATAGACATCATACTTAATGGCAAAAATATTAACACTTTCAGTTTGAGATTATGTTACCAACACTTTTATTTAACTTTGTACTAAAAGTCACAGCCACCGCTAGAAGGCAAAAAAAAAAAAAAAGGTATAGTAAGGTACAAGGATGGGAAAAGGTACAGGGCGGGGAAAGCAAGAAATAAACTTGTTTGCAACAGATATGCTTGCCTACATAGAAAATCCAAAAGAAAAAAAAAATCCAAAAGAATCTACCGAGACAATATTTTATCGATTTTAAGATACATTAAAAATTATTTTAACATCTCTGTAATTGGGCTGCATTTCACAATAGATGAAAAGTCATAATTAAGTTGGAAGCCTGTCTTGGTCTGTTTGGGCTGCTACACCAAAACACTGCAGACCCGGGCGGCTTATACACAACAAAGATCTGTTTCCTCACAATTCTGGAGTCTGGACATCCATGATCATGACACTAACATGGGCATGTTCTGGTGAAAGGCCTTTTCCTAGCTCATGAACTGGCACCTTCTTGCTGTGCCCTCACACGTGGAGAAGGTGAGAGGTCTCTGCGAGGTCTCTTTTATAAGAGCTTTAATTACGTGTGTGAAGACTCCTCCCTCGTGACCTAAGCACCTCCCAAAGGCTTTACCTCCTAATATCAACCTTCTCTGGGGGTTAAGATTTCAACATACGAATTTGGGGCAGGGGCATGCACAAACTTTCAGGCCATAGCACCTTCTTAATAATAATAGTATATATATGGCATATCTTCCAAAATGGTATGGTATAATGTGGTATATGAATGGTATAATAGGAATACTCAAATAGAGTAAATTATTAGAATTTTATGAGTTTAACAAGATTGATGCAGTCCATACACAAGAAACTCATATTTAAGTATACCAGCATAAAGTAGCAAATGAATTTTATTTTATTTTATTTTAAAGATTTTATTTATTTCACAGAAAGAGAGAGCAGAAATAGGCAGAGTGGTAGGCAGAGGGAGAGGCAGAAGTAGGCTCTCTGCTGAGCAGGGAGCCGAACGCAAGGCTCAATCCCAGGACCATGGGATCATGACCCGAGCTGAAGACAGTCGCTTAATCAACTGAGCCACCCAGGCGCCCCTGCAAATAAATTTTAAAATAAGAATTAATTATATATACTTATGGTGTTAAGATTATAAAAATGTTATTTAGAGATACATATTAGAAGTTTTTAGTATAGAAGTGTCATGATAGCAGAATTCCTTCCTTTAAAATATTTTAAAGGAAAAATACAAAGCAAATGGAGCAAAATGTTAATTACTATTAAATCTTGGTGAGAAATATATGAGAGTTCAAACATTCCCTCTAATTTCATATATATATATATATATATATATAATGTTTAAAACTTGGAGAAATAATGAAATCCTTAAATGAAGAAATATATTATGGCCTTAGATTGAAGAATCAATCTTGTAAAGATGTCTATTATATTCCATACATTCCCAGTAAATAATTCTAATAGGTTCCATTTTTTTAAAAAAATATTTTATTTATTTGACAGAAACACAGCCAGAGAGGGAACACAAACAGGGGGAGCAAGAGAGGGAGAAGCAGGCCCCCCGCCAAGCAGGGAGCCCGGTGTGGGACTCGATCCCGGGCCTCTGGGACCATGACCCGAGCCGAAGGCAGTCGCCCAACCAACTGAGCCACCCAGGCGCCCCTAGTAGGTTCCATTTTTTTTTTTTTAAGATTTTATTTATTTGACAGAGAGAAACACAGCCAGAGAGGGAACACAAGCAGGGGGAGTGAGAGAGGGAGAAGCAGGCTTCCCACAGAGCAGGGAGCCCGATGCGGGACTCGATCCCGGGTCTCCAGGATCATGACCTGAACCGAAGGCAGTCGCTTAACCAACTAAGCCACCCAGGCGCCCCAATAGGTTCCATTTTTTAATGGAATTGATGAACTGCTTCTAAAATTTATATGCAATTTCAGAGTCAAGAATAGCCACGGTTCTCTCAAGAAAAAGAATGAGGTAGGAGGGCTTGCTTTACCAGATACCAAAGTTAAAGAAAATTAAAACTTAATCAAAATTAGTCAACCCCCCCAAAACAAAACAAAACAAAAAAAACAAGACAATGTAGTACTGGCACAGAGATTGATAAGAAATTCAGTGACACAGAATAGACTGTCTAGGGGCAGAAGGTCTGGAATGGCAGGATGAGGAACACAGGGAAAATCTTCCCATCACAGAAGCATCTATTAAATTAGTCAAAATTAGCAATCATTCAACATGTTTAGAGATTGACCAAAGACTTAAACAAACTGAGAAGCATTGATTCAATGAAAACCCAAGAAATCTTGGTAAGAATAATGGGAGGAGGTGGGAGACTATTACACTGGAGAACTATGTACCCACCCCCTATGACTCACCTTCTAGATTTTTCTTAAAGACCTGTTCCATTTGGGGCATAGAGTTATTGATACATCAAACGTCTCTCTTGTTCTCTCTCACACACACAACTAAAATAAAAATTTTATTCTCTATTGATGAACACACTTCAAAAATCAATCCTGCACTTGACCACAGACCAAACTTTAAACATTTTAAAAAGTAGGTTTATCTAGGCCATATTCGCAGGTCATAATCCAAAAAATTAGGAGTAAACAATTTTTAAGTGTCAAACTCTTAGCTGTTGAAAAATTAGTATCCCTTGGATGAGAGAGAAAATAAAAAGCAAATTAACCTAGAAGATAATGAAAAAGAACATATTTCATGCTCAAATGCATGGGGTGCAGTTAAAGCTATAATCAGGGGAAAATAGATAACTTTAAACATCTTTACTGTTAGGGCGCTTGGGTGGCTCAGTTAGTTGGACGACTGCCTTCGGCTCAGGTCATGATCTCGGAGACCTAGGATCGAACCCCGCATCGGGCTTCCTAATTGGCAGGAGGCCTGCTTCTCCCTCTCTCACTCCCCCTGCTTGTGTTCCCTCTCTAGCTGTGTTTCTTTCCATCAAATAAATAAATAAATAAAATCTTGAAAAACAAACAAAAAAAATCTTTACTGTTAAATGAGAAAGTCTAAGATAATGGAATCTAGTGCTACATTTATTTATCTATCTATCTATCTATCTATCATCTATCTATCTATCTTTTAAGATTTTATTTATTATTTGACAGAGAGAAACACAGCCAGAGAGGGAACACAGGAAGGGGGAGTGAGAGAGGGAGAAGCAGGCTTCCCGCCGAGCAGGGAGCCCGATGTGGGACTTGATCCCGGGTCTCCGGGATCATGACATGAGCCGAAGGCAGTCGCTTAACCAACTGAGCCACCCAGGTGCCCAATAGTGCTACTTTTAATTAAGAAATTAAAAAAAGAAATTAAGATCAAAATTAAAAAGAAAAAAGATGTAAATTAAAGTTGAAGTTAATGAAAAATGTTTTAAAAATCAGTAAAAAGGAGTTCAAGATGGCGGAAGGCCAGGTGACCGCATGTCGGGGAGTTCCCTGAAGAAAGCTGAATTCCAGCAAAAAAACCACTACAGGACCACCGTGAACACCCATGAAATCGGCCTGAAATGTGATATTTCGCACTTTTGGATCACCATGGGAGACAAGGACCATCGGCAAAAAGGTAGAAACAAGTAAGAGGGTCTGGAGGCTTGCCCCCAGAGACAGGGGTGTGGGGGAGGAAGTCCGCAGAGCTGAACCATTGAAAGCAAACTCCCCAAAACGAAAGTGCTCTGTGAGTGAGGAATAACAGCAGATTACGGCCTGAATCGGGGCGAGACAGAAAAGGGAACACAGCGGAGCCCGCGGCAAGGCAAGGAGACTTTTTAAATTTAAAATTTTTTTTTTCCGCTGCTGGCACCAGCGCCGCCGCCATTGCTGCCGCGGCCGCCGCCACCCCCGCAGCTGCTGCGAGAGGGGCGGGCATGGATTCTATTCTTACGCCGCTGCCTTTCTCTCCCGTTTCTCTCCACCCCTTGGGCCGCGCAGACCCCCCCAGGGAAGGTGATTTTACAGACTTGCGTGGGACCGGAGAGGCCACGGGTCCCGGGGCACAGACAAGGTCGCGCGAGCCAAAAGGAGATGTGGCTTAGAGGTGCGGGAGTGAAGCGACAAGCGGGGGCAGAAATCAATACAACATCTGCACCAGCCCGGCTGTGACAGACTGCCAACCGGGAGGCTGGAAAGAGCCCCTCCCTGTGTAGAGGCTCGCTCTGAGAGGGAGGTCTGGGCGCAGACATCCTGCTCGGACCTGACTTCCTCAACTGCTGAAAAAAGACGCAAAAGAACGCTCCGGTACCAGAGAATTGTAACCTGATGAGTTGGTTACCATGGAGACCAGCCTCTAGCAAGGGGGCGGAGAGACGCAGCCCAGGTAAAAGAGACCGAAAACAGCCCCGCAGACCCCGCCCCCAGAAAGCAAGCCAGAAGCTCAGGAAGACAACACTCCAATGCGAAACCCCAAATGGGGAGGCTGGGGGAACATGGCGGCGGCCACCGGGCGCTTCCTAAATTCTGCTGCATGAAAGAATGGGTGAATGGTCCTGGTGGCAGGAAGTGTGGACAGATGGATCCACTGAAGCGTTGGGAAAAGTGTCCCAGAGAAGGGAACAAAGAATACGAGATGGAGAGGCTGGGAGCCAGGAGAGCGCCTCCAGACCAGGTTGTTCACCAGAACC
>PITA01031464.1:0-15183 GCA_004023965.1 Spilogale gracilis
TCTGATTAGAAGCATGGTAACTGTGTGACGATGATGGTTTTCCTGGTGCCATCAGCAAAGATCTCAGTGAGTGCCACAAAGACTCAGGCGTGTGGTGGATTTAACCTCAGTCTGTGATCCTTCATTTCTGATGATGAGAAGCTGCCCTACAGGGGACTGTTGTCTTAGGGTCACTGTTAAGAGGTGGGGGAACCTTCCCTGTGGCCATTCAGCCATTCAGCAGAGGGACTAACAGACAAAACATCCCCATGACACTAGCTCTATGCTGGTGTTCATCCCAGCCGTCCCAGTGCCTCAGTCTTATGCATTAAATGGCATTTGATAGTCACCATTTAAGAAGGTATGAAACAGTCTCTAGAAACCTTCCCGTTACAATAATTAAAATAAAAAGGATTAAAGGTATACACTTCTGTTGTTTGGAGAATCCATTCATGTAATACCTCAGTGCCCACTGATTTGGACAATAAGGGATATGCTCTTAGCCAGAAAGACTCATCCTATTATAATGAATTATAACGAAATAATCTGAGCAGTAAAATATAATAATAATGCAACATGGTATGAAAGGGAATGAATATTCTGAGTTTCTTTCATGTCCCAGGCCCAGTGCTTTACATGCTATGATAGATTGGGTTACTGTTCCCAAATACTCACTCCCCTCTCCTTTGAGGCAGTGCTGTTCCCTCATTCCCTTCTCTTGGCCTTGGTCTTGTGACTTGGTTTGGCCAGTACGGGCTGGGTGGAAGTGACTGTGGCTCTGTTCTAAGCCAAGGCCTTATGAGACGTCGCGTTTCCCTGGCATGTCCCCTGGCACAGCTGTAGACCCACCAGGAGGAGAGCAGCCCCCTCGTCTTGGGCCTTGGTGTGAACACACATAGAGCACACCCGGGTCCAAACCACAGACTGAAGCAGGGCCAACCCGGCAGAACCCCATCTGGATCACTGAACCTCGGTCATCCTGCAGACCCGTGAGTCCAAGAATGGTAAATGCTTACTATTCAAGTCGGGGGTCATCTGGTTTTCAGCGTGCTTCTGTCAGAACTGACTTAATACAGTGTGCATTGTCTTATTTAGTCTTTGCAACAACTGTATGATGTAGGTACCATGATTTTTCCCACTGTATAGGAAACTGAGGCTCAAAGACAGCAATACCTCACCTAAGGCCAGAGAGTGAGTTACCCAGTGGTGGGCCCTCATTTAACTTATCCTTATTTGATAAGGTAAGGAGAGAGCTGCTTGGCCTTCCCAGCTAGTCCCCGCATGCCTTTCCCACTCACCAATCCTCCAACCAGCTCTGAGCAGCAGGATGGGGGGGGGGTGATCTTCTGAAGCTCTTTTCAACTAGCCAGCGGGGGTCCCCCACCCTATGGCTACTGCAAAAGGTCACATTTGGCGATTCAGCCCACAGAACAATGACATTTCAAGGATCAGAGAAAAGGTTAAAATATTCCTATAAATCTATTCTTGGGACTTTTAAGTATTTCCAATGTAAAGGGAAAATGTCATTTCTTTTTCCCCCAGAGTGGTGGAGAGTGGGTTGCTGATAATGGGTCTGCTCTCATTTTTCTAGCCAGGATGAGCAGGGAGGAAGGATTCCCTCCACATCCCTCCACATGCAAATGAGGGTGCAGTTAATCCCAAATCTCATTTGCTTATGGAAATTGAATCTCAGTGGCCCCCAAGGAACTTCTCCAAGGGGAAGTTTGGACAGGGCCAGATTCCAGCACTCTCCCACTCCCTTTCTACAGAGAGAAGACCTCCAGGCTCTCAGGGCTGGGACACCTGTGAGGCTGGGGCAGGGGCCTGGTGAGGAGGTGGGGGGGAGGAGAGATGACCTGGCAGATCCCCTCCAGGGCTCCCAGGCATTCTGTCCAGCTGCCTTGTGGATCCGCGTGGATGGATCCCATGGAGCCCAGATTAACTCACGACTTTCTTCCCCTGGATCTTGGTGGGCAGCCCCACTCTCCTCTTATTCATTCAGTGAATGTGTGTGGGGCACCATCTGAGTGCCAGGCACTCAACTGGGCACTAGGATAACAAGGGAGGGGATTCCTGCCCTTGGGTAGTTTGTATATTATTTGGGGAGACAAAGCAAGAAAGGGACAAGGTCTCTGCCCACACACACCCCCAACTCCTACCTGAGGGGGCAAGGACTAACACATCTGTGAATTGGATGCTGATGAAATCCACAGAAGACTAATTCTGTGAGTAGTCAAGGAAGGCCTCCCAGAGGAGTCGGTATTGAACTGAGACCAGCCCAAAGGAGCACTCCGGGCAGAGGGAGTGCACACAAAGACCTGGAGTCCAAGAAGCCACGCTCATTCGAGACATGGGAAGTGCTGTGTCCCGCAGGGCTGCTGCAGTCTTCCCCTGGCTTCTAAAGTCACTTTCCATCAATGGCCTGGGTTGCTGGCATGGTGGGCTGTACCCCACACGGTCTGCAAGAAGATACTGTTATTCATAGTCCTCAAGCCATTGCTTGCTTCCCACATCCCATCAGTCACCAAGCTTCGTTCTCCTCTGCCTTCCAAACACCTCTCTTCCTGGCCCCGCTTTTTCCCTGCTCCCAGCCACCCCCATTCCCAGGCCTCAGCACCTCTGTGGGATTGTGTCATAGCCTCTGAGTGTTGATGACCTCTGTGGATAAGACCCCCTCCAAACCCTCACCTGCTGTGTTGCAGCTAGAACAGACCTTTGGGCATGTTAGCCTTGGCATTGGACTTCCTGGTTGAGGTAACCTTGATGACTCTGTGATGATGCTTGGGGGATAAGGTTCTAGGTCCTGAGTGCTGCATCCCAAGCCCTTTGAGGCCAGAATGCTCACCTCTCCAGGCTCGCTGGGGGGCCCCTATGTATCTTATGCCCATTGCAGCCTCTCTGAACCACCAGCTGCAGGAACTCCTCAGTCCCTTCCTGCCTTTGTGTGAGCTGTGTCCTCCATCTGAAATTCTCTTCCCTTGTGTTTATCTGCCTAATGACTTCCACCTGGCTTTGAGACTCAGAAGAACAAATAATATAATAGTAATGAAAACAGTAAGGACTATAATTACTGACCACCCCCTCTGGTCTCTATCTTGTTACATTGCTTTCCTTTTATGGTCTCTGCAATAGTGGTTTTTATGTATGGCTTTACTGTGTTGTCCATTCCTCCTATCAGAGTGAGGGCTCCATGAGGGCAGACCTTGATTTTCCTGTGTCCTTAGTATCTGGGGTCCTGGCTGGCCCTGAGTAAGAAATCAAAAGCGTTTATGGAATAAATTTAAAAATGACCCTTCAACAACACCACTATGGGTTCTTGACCACCCTTGTCCCCATTTTAAAGATGAGGAAACTGAGTCTTTGGCAACAAGGGCTTTGGCAGTTACCTCAGTGATCTGTTTTCCAGGTCTCTTCCCCCTTGAGGGCAGAGGCCACATCTAATTCCCATCTGGACCCCCTGGATCCCTAGAAAAGTTCTGGAAGTGTGTATGGATGGCTCTTGTCAGTGGTGGGAGGCTCAGTGATTTTTAAAAAATGGAGGGGTGTCTGGGATAGCTTTGGGGGAGGCAACTCAGTTCATTGAAACTTGGCTTCTCAGAGCCTGTTTCCAGGCTGGGAATTAAATACAGTGGTATTTCCCACTCATTCCTAATCAGCATGGAATTCCGCGGAGTAGTCTGGCTGTGCTGCCGGCTCTGCTCAGTGGGGCCCCAGCGGCAGCCGGCATCAGTAAAAAAGCTCATGTTGGGGTGGCGGAAGGTCAGCCTCATGGAGGCATCATGGGATTGTAGAGGGAGCACTGCACTGGGAGTCCTTATTCCTTAATCCGGGGCAGTGGTGGGAACCAAGGTTTGGGGTTAGGAACAGCCCAGCAGTGTGGCCATTCATCTTTCTAAGCCTCAGTTGCCTCAGCCCTAAAATGGGAATGGCCCCCCACTCCTACTTCCTGGGGTTGTTGGAAGGCCAAGACTGTTGCTAGCCTGCATCCTGTGCCGCAATATGGGAAGGGGATGCTGCTGACTAGGGGTGGGGGGTTGCGGCGGGTGGGCAGGGGGAGCCCTGCAGACCTGGAGGGGAAGGTGGGCAGGGTCAGCTGCCTTCCTGGGTTTTATCTACCCACCCCAGGAGCCTTTAAGCCCGAGGGCACATTGTTTGCCCAGACTTTGGAGCCCTGGTGCCTCTACCTTGAGGGAGGGTCTGGGGGTAGAGTGAATAGATCCCTCTTCCCAATGAAGCCATTTCTCAAGTCTGATGAGAAAGCATGGTACATGAGGGAAGTGCTGCTGTCAGAACCACAGACCCGAGTTCGAGTCCTCTGCCCTGTGGTGCAATAATCTTGGGTCACCCAGTTCTGTGGCTCAGCTTCCCCATATGTGAAATGAAGGGCCTGGATGGGATGATCGCCATGGGACCAACCAACTCTGATTGAAGTTAATTCATTATTTCTGTCCATATTATACTTCTATTTCCTGCAAGTGGGCCTCTGGGAGGGGCAGATTGAATGAAGGAACACTCAGGAGGAGTGTTGGACTGGAAGCAGCTTTCAGGGACATCTGTTCTGTTTTATTGAAGAACGGGGAATTCTTAACCTAAGGCTTAATAGTGAACTTTATGTTGTGGGCAAAGTGAAGAATTTCAGGCAGAGGGAAACGGAGGGACATGGAAGCAGGGGAAGCGGGGCCATGCAGGCTAGACCTGCGACAGCCATGAGTGCAGAACAAGGACAGTAACAGAAAGTGATGGAGATGAGCATCATTCCTGCAGAAACGGCTGGAAGATGCACAAAGCACCACGGTTCAGGCAAAAAGCTGGGATCATAGCCCCGGAGAGGGTGTTGGCTGGAAGGGATGCTCTCAGCTCAGTCTCGGGGGCTGCTTTGCTATTAAGGGGTCAGGGCCTGAGATATAGAGTCTCACTGCTCCCAGATCTGCCACCGACTACTGTGTGACTTTGGATAAGATACTTAACCTCTCTGAGCCTTAGTGTCCTTGGGGTCCTAGTGCAGATAACCAACCCCTCTCCCAGGGTTTCCCTGAGATATCAGTGAAGTAAAATGTGAAATGCTTGGTACTGGCCCTAACCATTGTAAGCCCCCACTAAGTGGTCATCCTTGTAATTCTCAGGGAGGTCCAACCTTATCCCGGAGGCTGTTTCTGTGCTCTGCAGGAACAGTGGCAATGGCCCTTGCATCTTAAAGTCCCCTCGGGGCCTGGCACCTAGAGCAAGGAGGTGTCTAGGGAGCTAGAGACTGTCCTGGAGCCCCATTGGCTGGGGAGAGCAGGCCCGCTGGCCTGGTAGTATGTTACCGTGCAGCACTGCGGGTAAAAGCAGAGGCTCTGCAACCAAGCTGGCTTCCCAGTCCTGCTACCTACCTGCTGTGTGACCCCAGGCCACTCCCCGCCCCTCTCTGAGCCCCAGGTGTTTCATGTTTAAAAGGGGCCGATGATAATAAGGGCAGCCTCCTCATGAAGTTAACAAAGATTAAATGAATGAATGTACATAAAGCATCAAGACCTGCAAGAATAGGGCAACCCGCTGGTACTGGTCTTTTGAGCAATTGAAATGTGGCTGACCAATCGGAGATGTGCTGCAAGAGGAAAATAACCATTAGATTTAGAAGGCTCAGGACCAGAAAAATAGGGAAGTATCTAACAATTTTTATATTGATTATGTGTTAAAATGCTGATATTGTGGCTGTATTGAGCTTTGCTCAATATATTAAAGATAATTTCAGGGGCTCCTGGGTTACTCAGTCAATTAAGCATCTGACTTGTGATTTTGGCTCAGGCCATGATCTCATGGGTCATGGGAGTGAGTCCTCAGCCGGGTGGCTGCTCCAGATTCTGTCTCTCCCTCTGTCCCTCCGCCCACTTGCTCTCCCCCCTCTCTCTCTTTACAATTAATAAAATAATTTCACCTCTTTTTTACTGTCTTGAATGTGGCTACTAGAGAACTCGACTTTACATATATGGCTCGTGCTGTATTCTGTTGGTCAGTGTTGATCTGGAACGATGCTAGACACTTACTGGGCAAGATGGCAATATCTGCTACTTTTAGTATTAGTGGGTTTGAGTACTGGACTTACAACTTCCTGCTAGGTTAACCATTTAACTTCTCCAAACCTCAGTTTTCCTCTCTATAAAATGGGACTAAGGGGTTTAAATGAAATCATGCCTCTAAAGTGCTTAGCCGAGTGCCTGGCACATAGGAAGCACTCCGTCAGTGTTAGCTGTTACACGGTTGGCTTGTGGGACCAGAAGGGAGGGTTTCGACTCTCACAGGTGGGAGGAGGGCTGGTGCGTTACCCCTCAGGCAGTATGGCTGGGGCCAAGCCAATAGACCTTGCTTTCCCCACAAATGGGACCTGAGTTCTGAGTAAACTCTGCCTTGAGCCAGAGTTTGAGCTGTTCGGCCGATTATATGAAGGGAAGGGTCAATAACGCATTAATGGGATCAGTGGCCCCATTAATCTTCCTCTAATGAACAGCCGTTCAAGCCAACCTGTCTTCCCCAGATCCTGGAAGACATTTTGTATTGGCAGGAAACTCGTTGGGTAGAAAGGGCCTCAAATCCTGTAAAAGTGATTTAGTGGCTTTGCTGAGGAAATGCGCGCTGTGGACGCGGGGCAGGGGAGAGTGGAAACAGCAAAGCCATAGCAGACTTCTCCCTCTGGGGCTCCGGATCAAAATCCTAGGCCCAGCTGGGGTGGGAGGGGGGGTGGTGGGGTACTTGGTGAGGGTCTAGGGGGAGGGGAGGGTTTAGCTCACCATGCCTGCCTCAGACGACCTCACCTCTGAATCAACCAATTGCTGGGATGGCCTGGTGGACCCAGAGGGACGGTGATGGACAGTGGGGGAGCCGAGACGGGTGCCAGAAATCCAGGGTTCTGGTCCTCGTGAGGGCAGGGTTGAGCTATGTGACCATGGACAGGTCACTCTACTTTGTTATCTATGGGAGGGGTCTCATTAATGACGTAGAGCAGAGCAGCCTTGCTGGCATGGGACCCAAGAAGGTGCTGAGCTGGGGTGGGGTGGGTAGGAGGAGGAGATAGGCAGAAGCCAAGGAGGACCATATCCAGGTGGTTTGACTTTGGAAACTCTTTCTCCTCACCCTGATACCTCACCTTCTGCAGTTCTGCCATTAGCTCTTCATTCCCTGGGGGCAAAAGAGTCTTCCTCTGGGCTCCAGGGATCTGTTGGGAGACACAAATGGCCCTGGGAAGCTGTCTGTCCATCAGTCCATTTACTTGTTCTGCCTGTCCATCAGCCCATTTACCTGTTGATCCATCACTCACTGAATGGAAATAGACATGAATGTAACATGAAGCCCATCTTCCCTCAAGAAACAGCATCTAGAAGGGGAGATCAGATGTGAGCCCATGCAGTCATGAGTCAGAGTAGTAAATGATTTGTGCCATAAGGAGGTTTGCATAGCGCACTGTGGGGCTTCAGAGAACAGGTGACCCCTTCCATCTGGGTAGCTTCCCGGAGGAGGTGGCATTTAAATCAGGCCTTAGGAAAAACCCTTTGAAATCAGCAAGTCCATCTCTGTCTTGTTACAGATGAGGTACAAGACTTGGAAAATCAGGGACTGGTTGGAAAGGCACTCCTGCTGATGGAACAACTTCTGCAAAGTCCTTCGGGAAGGAAACCAGTGCATGTGGGAAAGGCACCTGGCAGTTCCTGATGACTAGAGGTTGAGGGGGGAATGGTGCGCTGAGGTAGATGCAGTCCCCAAGGCCATGGCCACCAGGTGAGTGGGAGTGGGGCTTATGGAGAGCAGTGCCCATGATCCACCCCCAATGTACTGTGGACTCTTCCTCCTCTCACTAATCCCACAGACCCTGGTAGACTTCCTGGAGGTGGCTCACCCACCTGAGATGCTCAGCTCAGGATGGAGGGAACCTAGTTTGCTTCAGGTCCCTGGGGACTCCCTGTGGTGGTTGGTGGCCCTGGAAATAGCAGGGTGACTATCTGAGTGGGCTTTCTTGCAGCTAAGACAGCTATGTCCCAAGCCTCGGTTTCCTTCTCGTGAAATAGGACCCCCAACCTGCCTCCCAGTATTCTCTCGGGTCCCCAGGGCATCGGGTACAGATTTATAGCTATGGAAGGGGAAGACTGGATGGTCATATAATTATAATTGTAGGTCCCATTTATGCAGGTATGGAGTGCTGGGCATGGTCCCCAGCACTTACCGTGCATCTCCTCCTCTGGCCTTAGATGCCTCGATGAGATGGCCATCATTGGTACCTTTGTTTGGCAAGTGGTGAAAGCTGGAGCACAGGGAAGTGAAGTGCCTTGCCTCGAGTCACACAGCTGGGCTGGGCGCCAGCAGCCAAGGCACGAGCTCTCATCTCTGCGTGCGCATGCCCGGGCTCCATGAGTGCACACCAGCTTCCACACTATGCTGGGGGCTGAGCACGTGCCTGCAGGATCCTCCAGAGAGACTCGTGGACAGACATGGGGCCAGGATGGCACACTTCCTCCGAGGTCAAAGTGACCTCTTTCACTGTGCTGCTTGGGAAACTACGAGCTAATGGCTTAATGAAAAGGTCCTAGAATCTGTTTGGAATGAGTCAAAACCAAACCTTGCCCTGTTCCCCTCTTTTGACACCATGAAGGTCATCCATCTTGGATCTGGAATGCCTCAGACCAAGGGGATTATTTCTTAGGTAGCCCTTTCTTGGACTAGCTTGGTCTCTTATGAAAAACTCATCCTTCTGGGATCATCCTTTGGCTCCTCCTATCTCAGAACTGGTGTTGTCTTCTGAGTCCACACAACCAGAGGGTCCTGATTGCATCCCTGGCCCCCCTGTTGTGCTCATCTGAAGAGCTCCAGGCTGGGGTGGAAGGAGTCTTCTTGACCTTCCTCCCTTTACTGAGCTGGTACATCCTGAAGCTAGAACAACCCAGCTCAAGGTGGAAGGAGGTAAATGCTCTTTCAGGGGAATGACAGTCAGGAAAGACTAGCAGGAGGGAGAAGCCTGTCCACATGGAGGAAATCTCCCATCTCTCCTCCCCCGCCACCCTCCAGGACTTCGAGAGCTTCTCCTCCCAACCTCCAAACCCCAGCCAATAGCAGAATCAGATGCTGTTGAGTGACAAACTTCAGGAGAGTCTCCAAAAAGAGGCCGAGAGGTGGGAAGTGGGCTAGATAGGGTTAAGTTAGAGAATGGACAATTTGAACATTCCCCAGGATCCGTAGCAGTGTGTGTGCACATCTTTGTGTACCTGTATTTGACTGACCGAGAAGTTATGGACAGACCAGTATTCTTTTTGTGATAGAGAAGATGGCAGGGGTCAGACCTGGACACACTGCCACGTTTATTCTGATGGGAGCAGGAGAAGATAATCCCCTCCCCTCTTTCAAAACTCATTCTTCTGTTAATGCAACCCAAGAACACGTTGGCCTTTTAATAGTTGTTGGTGACCTTGTTGACTCAATTTATACTTAATGTTGGATAAAACCCTATGCTAGTTAATGTGCCTTGTTCCTGAGCCATATTTTCTGCCACTCCAGCTCCCCTTCCCTCAATCATACCCTGTTGCATTTATCTGTTGGGTTATTCAAATCTGCTATGAAAGACAGCCCTGTAGCTCCCCTTCTGGGACTTCTCTTGAGTCCAGCTGACAGTATCCTGCTAGAAGCTCTTGCCACCACATCTCTCTTCCTCCAGCCCAGCCCAGCCCTATCTATTCTTCCTCACTGGGCCGCCTAGAAGAGAGGACCCGGCCTCCTCCTCTTCCCACCCTCCTCCATCTGGGCCTGAGCACAAGCTCCACAGAGCAGAGGCAGGAGGTGAGATTGGAAACACTGCTATTTTCACCCTGACATTTTCTGTTCCTGAAAAATCTCACTTGAAGCTCATTCTGATGTTTGCCATTTTTTGAAGGGGAAGGGCCGAGTTGCCTTCTACCCTAGGCTGGATTCCTTATAAAAGAAATTTTAGGGAAAGTCCCACGTTACCCCACACCAGCGCCGTTTTTTTCTAACTCTAGGAGAGAAGTTATGGAAAAAAGTAAAAACAAAAACCAGAATTAGCCTTAGAGTAGACCCACCTGGAAGTGTGGGGCCAGGAGATGGGGAGGTGGAAAGGGGCAGCCGGAGCAGTCGGCAAGCTCCCCGTGGAGATGGGCCTGGACCCGGCTTGGGTGGGTCCTCTTGGATCTTCTCTTCTCCAGATTCCTCCGGGTCTGGAGCTTAACGGACCGGTTAAGCTGCTTCTCACACCTCCCCGGCCCAAGCAAGGAAAGAGGCTGCTCTGAGGAAGGGGGACTGGGCCCAGAGACCACATCCTTAGAGACTTTAATTAGGGCACTGGCATTTTATTGGAAGGTTAGAACGATCTCCACTCCTGGAGACATTAGGAGGCCCAACAAATTCTATCACAAACAGTGATAAAACATATAAAACATATAGTTTGGAAATACAATACAGATTTTATTACATCTTTCTTTATCTTCCTGTATCTCGGGAGCCACTGCACTCCCGAGAAAGCAGAAGCTGGTGACGCAGTACTGCAGAGAAGGTGCGTCTTTATATGTCCACACCGGGCTCCGGGAAGCGTGGCCTTTCCTGCGAGGAAAAACCAGACGCCTGGTTCGCCTGTTGGGTCCCACGGGGAATTGGGAGTGTGTTTCTGAAAAAGTTCTCCAGGGGGCCTCAGGGGACATAAGGAGGGACTCCCATCCCCTTGTGGATTCATTTCAACAGCTGTTTATGGAGCGTCTACCTCGTGCCAGGCCTGCCGGAGGAGTTGTGACGAATAGGGCCCCGTCCCTGTCCCCACACAGCTCACGGCTCACAGTCTGGAGTGGGGGTAAGCTGGGGGACAATGGATGAGGATGTCGGACCAGCAGCTGGCAAAGAAGGTCCCGGGTGGCAGGGTAGAGGAAAGAGGAGGGAATTCTGATCAGGAAGCATCTGCGATGGTATCACGGAGGATGTGACATCTGATCGAGGTCACTGAGGACAGAGAGGTGTCAACAGGTCGCCCCTCTGAGGCTGCAGACTTGCAGACCTCCACGTTCTTCATTATAACTCAGTGGCTCTGCTCCCTGGGATGTTCAAGCCAGAAACCCGAGAGGGACTCGTGGCCAACATGCCACCCGTCCCCAAGTCCTGTTGATGCTACCATCAAAATATATGTCAAATCTGCCCCCTCCTCCCCCCATGCATGGCCGCGGCCCTGGCCTGTGGCACCTTGCACGCTTGCCTGAACATTGCAGTGTTTCCTCTAGGAGATACTGGTCCTGTAGGGCCACTTGGCTCCCTCTCATCACTTTTTCCATTGAAGACCCTGGTTTTCTTCTGGGGGATGGACCTCTTCTCCTCCAAGGCCCATAGTTCCACAGAAGCTGGCTCTACCTCTAGCCCCATGGGCATAGCACAGGACCCCGGTCAGGCCAACTTCTCTTTCTACTCCTTGGGCTGTGGTGTGGATCGGGTCAGGTTTGGGCAGAAGTTAGACCAATAAGAGCCCATAAGACTCAATTCCAGGACTTGATTATGTTATGAGGGAGACAGACTCCACTCTTTGCTGGTTATGCCTGGTTAAGGGCAAATGTGGGACTGGAGCTAGACCCGCCATCTTGCCGCCATGCAGTGTGATCCTAGGGAAAATAGAGCCAGCAAAAGGAAGGAGGGGCAAAAGATGAAAGGAAAGAAACCAGGGGGGTCATGGCAGCATTGTTTGAACCTTGATCAAGCCTTGCCTGAGTCCCTTCCCTATCCCTGGGCTTTTAACTACACTTGTTAACAAATTCTGTTCTTACTTGAACCACTTTCGGTTGGGTTTTCTGACATTTGCAATCAAAAGAATGACATAGCTTCTGAGAATCTCCCCACCCATTCTCCTGCATCCCCCCAACATTTTTCTTGCTATAGACTATAAAACCTTTTAGTGACCATATCCACTGTCCGAAGGATAAATCAACAAAACCTTAACAGGGTCCACAAGGCCCAGCATGATCTGGACCCAGCCTTTCTCGATCTTATTTACTATAATCCAGTCATGCTGAATTCTACCCAGTTTTTCAAATATGCCACCTTTTTTCCAGTTCAGAGCCTTGCCATCCACCTTAACCTCTGCCTGCAACTCTCTCTGTCCTAGTTCTCTACCTGATGGGTTCCTACTCATCCTCCATGTCTCAGCTCAAAGAGGACTGCTCTCAATACAATAAGCCTCCATTATGCTCTTTCGTAGTGCCCTGTTTTCATTCTTCATGGCACCTAAGCCAATTTGCTGTTAGGTACGTGAGCATGAGTATGTGTGTGTGAATGTTTGTATACTCTGTGAGCCCGGGAGCCAAGCCTGTCTTGTTTACCGTGTTCTCCCTTATGCCTGGAAGAGTCCCCGGTGCATTCCAGAGGCTCTGTAAATATTATTTGACTAATGGAGTGAAGATTAGGTAAGGATTAGGTCAGGTTGGGCTGAACTGCCTGAAATTATAACAGGGGCAGAAGTTTCAGACCTGAACAGGCAGTGTGTTGTGGAGAAAGTATAAGAACTCCAGAACAGAGGCTGGATTGGTAGAGGTGGCCCAGGGCCAGACCATGAGGTCCTTGAGTGTCTAGCTGAGTCATTTGATATTCAGTCTCCAAAGTGTTTTCTGGGGAAACACCAGCCCTCACATATGCTCTGCTGAAAGAAAAGACCAAGTTGATCAGAGGTTAAAAAATAGATAGATTCTATTATTAGAATTATTCTATTATTAGATAGATTCTAATAGATGGATGGAAAATAGATTTTCTAAGAACCTCTGAGAGAAGTGCAGTATGTATGATTATTCTAAGGCTCTGACAAGTCCTGCAGTGGCAGAATCTCACGTTAACCAAGTATTGACCACAAAACCCTTCCCTACCGAAGTAGTTACAATTGTAGGATGAATATTTCCATACTTAGCAGTGAGGAGTGTCTTACAATAGATAATGCACATGTAATATAGGGTTTCTTTAAAGTCCCTGAAAGCTGTGTGTTTGTTTTAATTAGTAGGGTTTCTCAAAATTGACAGTGTCTTAGAATTGAGGCCATATGGCATATATTTCAGAAGTAATGATCTATGGAAGCCACTTGGAGAGAAGAGAGGGACATATTATAACTTGCATTTTGGGGAGGC
The DNA here is from genome assembly GCA_004023965.1 of Spilogale gracilis. NCBI lineage: Eukaryota > Metazoa > Chordata > Mammalia > Carnivora > Mephitidae > Spilogale > Spilogale gracilis. The sequence goes on from PITA01031464.1 coordinate 13,098, forward strand.
CATTCCTGCCGGGGTGTGGGCGGACTGGCAGGTGCTGAGCTGGGGTTAGTTAGAAGTCTGAAAGACGGACCTCCTACTCCTACCAGGGCTCCCACCGATAGGTCTTGGTGAGTGAGGTGCTCACTTTGGTGCCAATGAATAGGAGAATTTAATTGGGATGCTGGGGTATTGTTGAAAGTTTGGATCAATTTCCCCCTGAGGAGGTCTTCTGTCTTCTAATGTGAAAAGACAGTCTAGAAGGAATATACTGCTTTTGTACAGCTGCCCAGGGATGCCTCTCAAGGGTGTCAGGGGCCGACGCTGTGCAGGGAGCCTGGGGCAAGACCATGCTTTCTTCCCACAGCCCATCCTGATCTGTTGGGAGATCCTGTGGGCTCTACCTTCAGAGCACGCCCAGGGCAGAGGCCGCACGGCGCTACCCTTGTATAATTGCAAGGGCTTCCTAATGGGTCTCCCTGCTCTGCCCTTGCCCTGTGCAGTCTGTGCTCAAACCCACAGCCCCAGAGATTTTTTAGAAATTAAGTTAAATCATGTCACTCTACTGCTCCAAATCGTGTGACGACCCTGGGGCCGTGTCACTCAGCAGAGAGCCCATGTCCTCACCGCGGCCTAGGAGGCCCTGTACCCTCTCACCTTATCCCCTGGGACTCTCATTGGTTCCTCAGCTTGGCGCCCACTCCCAAGAGAACCCTATCTCTGCTCAGATGTGCTGGTCAGTGCTGCTTTCCCCGACAACTGACTGAAGATGAACACCTCCTCCACGCCCCTGCCCCGCCATCATTCTGGGTCCCTCTACACTGCTCAGTTTCTTCGTATCACGGGGAACCTTCCAACATACTGCGGTGGGCAGAGCTGAAACACGTGCAGACTCCAGCCCCTTTGGCCAACATTCGCCCTTCTCCTGGTGGTTCTTCAACCAAACATAAATGTAGTTGCTGCTGTGAAGGGAGTTTGTAGATGTAGTTAAGATCCCAAATCATTAGTCGACTTTATTAAAAGGGAGACTATCCTCCAGAGGCCTAACCTGATTAGATGAGCCCTTCAAAGGGACTGGGTTTCCCCTGGTGAGGGAGATTCAGAGCCAGAGGGAGTTTCTTCTTGTGAAAAGTTCGGGCTTTGAAGAGTCAGGGGCCGCACAGCCAGGACCTGGGAGTCACCTCTAAGAGCAAAGAGTACCCCCCACCAGCAGCCAGTGAGGAACTCACCTCCTCCAGCATCCATGTGAATTTGAAAGGGGACCCTGAACTCCAGAGGGGAACAGAGACTGGCCACCACCTGGAACTCAACTACAAGAGCTTACTTGCGCCTGAACTCCTCACCCACGGAAACTGGGAGGTGATTAGTGTGTGTTGTTTGAAGCCACAGCACTAGAACACAACTACAACAAGCTATGTACTTCTTTTATCATCTGTCTCTCCCTGTGAGAATACACGGAAAGGGATTTTGATCTGTTTTGTTTGCTGTCCTATCCTCAGTGCCTAGCCCAGTGCTGGACATACAGCAGGTGCTCAGTAAACATGGGCTGAATGAATGAATGGGAGCGACCCCAGCCTCAGCACAAGCCCTGCCCTCCAGGAGCTCCCTGTCCATCAGAGGAGATGCACCCAATCTGTACACAGCAAGGTGGAAAATGCTAACAGGGCAAGAGAGGTGGGAGAGCTGCTTGTCTGCTCTCAACCCAGTCTGGCACCCCCCCCCCCCCCCGCAAGGATCTGTATTTTCACAGTCCCAACAAAGCCCTGTCCTGCAAGGGGAGCATCTTTGGGAAATCAGTGCATACTCCAGGTAATTAAAGCCAGCCTGGCTCCCCCTCCCCCTGCGCTCCACATGAGGTTGCTTGGAAAAGCCTGGTCACCCCGCGATTGCCCTGTGCTGAGAATGATGGCTTTCGGACCCCTACCTTTCTGAGTAATTAACCTATTAAAATGAAAGCGATGAGTCCTGGTGCCAAGGCGTGGCATGGGGGCGGGGTCTCTGTTGTGTGTCTTTCATTTAGATTTCGGAGCCCAAGTCCTGGTTGCTGAATTCACAAGGGCAATGAGTCTGTTCACTCTCTGGCTGCTGGGGATCAGCCACTGACTGCATT
>PITA01031465.1:0-15175 GCA_004023965.1 Spilogale gracilis
TGCTTTGCAGTAATCATAATGCTTGAGAGGGTGTAGGACTTATTTCCTTTATCCTTCACTGAATTTTTTGAATGTTTTCACATGGAATGGGAGGCTAACTACTTCTGTGCATCCTTGAAACCCACTTTTTTATAGTTATAAATTTAACTATAGTTATGTTTAATATGAATAATTTTATCTCACGTGGAAACCAAAGCTGCGAGTAAAGTTTGTGCAGCTGAAGAAAGCGAAATCTTTTTTAATTGGCCAAATCAAAAAATGACAGGTATTTTCTCTCATTTTCATATCACTCGAAATACTTATTTAGTGTCTCCAGACACTTTTTGTGATTCTCTCAAAAATAATTTCATATTTTATGACTACATAAAATGTATAAATGAAATTATCACCTAATATCTTGATAAGGAAAAAATGGGGTTTCCACCTCACACAGAAGTGTGCAAAGCATTATTTGAATATTAGAAGACACTTAAGTATCCAGTTATATGGTAATAGAAAAATATTCACCATTTTCTTTATTTTCCAGTAGGATCTGAGAGAGAACAGGTATAATTATATCAGAGAATAGAGCTTTGAAAAAATAAATATCAAATATTAAACAGAGATAGCAAACTATGAAAAAACAATGTGATTCTTTTCATAGAACTCCAAAGCTGGCAAGAGGAAATGCTTTTATCCTTCTTCACCTCATCGGAAAATTGGTACTTAAAATTGCTATTTAGGGGCACAGGGGTTGCTCAGTCTAAAATTCTGACTCTTGATTTTGGCTCAGGTCATGATTTCAGGGAAGCGAGATCAAGGCCTACATGGGGTTCCATTCTCAGTTTAGGTATCTCTATCCTTCTCCCTCCCCTTCTTTCCCTCCCCCACTCACACTCTCTCTCTTTCTCTCTCCCTAAAAAGAAGTATTTAAAATATTAAAAATTTCCATTTAGAAATAAAAAGATTTCTAGTAATCCTTATTTTTAAAAGTGCTATTTATTTTTTTAGCCTTCCATGACTGTAAAGGAAAACAAAACAAAGTAGAAAGAAACAAACAAAAGCCAAGATTTATACTGCTTTTTGATTGCACTTATTCAATATTTCTCTGATATTATTATCTACTGACACACATTATCATATTTCTAATATAAGAAGAGTGTGTGCATGAGAGAAGTGTAGAATATCAAGAGGTCACAAACTTATAAGCAAGTTTACAAGTGAGTTTAAGTGTAAATATTCCTTCCTGTTCGTTGAATGTTGTGGAATTGCACGCTTCTCTCTGCTTATGCCCAGCTCACTCAAAGACTTCTCACTTGCAATTTGATTGCTGGCAGTACCATCTCCTTTTTTGTAAACAAACACATTGATGCCCACAATTTTTAAATGTATTTTTTATATTTTAAAAATCTTTGAAAAAAAAATCTTTGAGATATTCTTTTTTTTTAAGATTATATTTATTTATTTGAGAGAGAGTGCGAGTGAGAGAGAGAGAGCATAAGCCAGAGGAGAGGGGGAAGCAGACTCCTCGCTGAGCAGGGAGCCTGATGCGGGGCTCCATCCCAGGACCCTGAGCTCATGACCTGAGCTCAAGGCAGAGGCTTAACTGACTGAGCCACCCAGTGCACGCCCCTGACACACACAATTTTTTTAAACCAAAAATAATTCTCTTACCATAACATGCCATCCATCTCTCACTTTACCATAATTTCTTATCTGTGGGTTTTAGGATACATAGATACATTTTATGTGATTATATACTTGTTTATCTCCATTATGTGCAATTTCATAGTTTGAAGGGGTTCCTGTGGTCTTAATGTACAGAAAGATTTCAATCGCACCCAAGAATCCACACATACGTCATCTTTAGTGTATTTTATTTTGTCTTTCTCATATTGTGTATAACAGTGACTTTCAACTTTTTCTTCCTTTAAATTATTATATATTTTAATTCAAGGGAATTTTTATGAACCTTCATTATATGAGATCTCTGCCAGGAGTCTTTTTTTTCCACCCAATATCACCATGTTCCCTTAGTTTCTTGCTCCACAAAGTGCCTCTGATTTGTTATGTACAAGTTAGTACATGTATATCTCTATTTTAATGAAAATGCTAATAATATTTTAAGCAAATTTATGTCAAAATAGCTTACATTAAGACATAACTAAGATAGATAATAATTTAGATGATAAATAATCCAAAGAGTACCAGCATGGTTGTTCAGATTTAATCATGTAATAGTTAGGGACTGGGATGAGTTGCTTATGTGACATCCTGCTTAACCAGTTCCTCACCTATTCACGCTGAGCCCTGACAAAGAACTAAAGTCACAGTCCAGAGTAGGGACAGGTATATAAGTAAAGAGAACAAAGCATTTCTGGTAAATTACTGTCACAATTAAGAAACAAACAAGCAAGCAAATAAACAAACAAAAGCCCACAATGCACTTGATTTTTGAGAACTATCTTCAGGTAACACAAATACATTAAATTATTAAAATTTCATTTATCCTACCCAAAAACTCTTCAAGGAAATATCAGTTTTATATATGAGAGTAAAGAGTTTTAGAGAACATACACATTTTGCCCAAATTAGCCCTTTGTATATACTATAAATTAAATGCAGCAGAAACTATATCTTCTGGTATGCTTCACCATAAAAATAATTCCCACTGTGATCTATTATGGTTTTCTTATCCATACACCTGTCAAATATCTGTCATGTATGCCAACTTTCTAGCTAGTTTCACGTGTTGGCATATCTTTCCCAAGACAAGGTTTTGAGAAGTGGGTTTTATGCTTTTGGGGAATTTGTGGCTTAAAATTTTTATTACATGATTGACATATGCATTAGGTCATATGATTGATGTATTTTATAAATTTCATTTTGTGATTGTGCCATATAAATGATAGAATATTTTAAAGAAGAATAAAGGATCGCCCATATATCTAGTACCTAAAGTTTTAACTTTCTGTTATTTTTGCTGTAATATCCATATCTATCAATCAATCTATTAGCTATCTATCTATGATCTATCATCTATCTGTCATCTAACTATATCATCATAGTGTCTTTACTCTGTTACTGTTGTTATTCCTCACTGAATATTGTTATGACCTATAGATATTGGGCATAATATATTAACAGCTCCACAGAAGTCAGGAGCATCCCAACTCCCAGTTGTGACAACCAAAATGTCTCTAGATATTGGAAAATATTCTTTGTGGAATAAAATGGCTCCAGTGGAGAACTACTCATCTATTTCCATTTCTTTTTCTTTCCCTACATATGACAGTAGTCTTTGTGGCAGATGGGATTGTTTTTCAAATATCCTAAATTGGAAAGTTTAGATGTATATTATTTATATCAACATGCCATACTAAAACATCTCCCAGAAATTAATGCTGGAAATCTATTGACTATGAAAATGTCTTTATCCAGATTAGATGTTCTAATAAACCTGGATGGAAAAACCCAATTTGACAATGCTGAATGAATTTATTCTCATGGGAATCACATACCGTCCTGAGCTGCAGGCTCCCTTGTTTGGGCTCTTCCTCATCATCTACACAGTCTCAGTGGTGGGCAACCTGGGCATGATCATCCTCACCATGGTGGACTCCCGACTCCAAACACCCATGTACTTCTTCCTCAAACACCTAGCTTTTACTGATCTTGGTTATTCAACAACCGTGGGACCCAAAATGTTAGTAAATTTTGTTGTGGATCAAAATACAATCTCTTATTGTTTTTGTGCTATACAACTAGCCTTTTTTCTTGTATTCATCATTAGTGAGCTGTTCATTTTGTCAGCAATGTCCTATGACCGGTATGTGGCCATCTGTAACCCTCTGCTCTACCCTGTCATCATGTCACAAAGGGTGTGTTATATGCTGGTGACAATCCCCTACCTCTACAGTACATTTGTGTCTCTTCTAGTCACCATCAAGATTTTTAGTTCATTCTTCTGCGGCTACAATGTTATCAGTCATTTCTACTGTGACAGTCTCCCCTTGTTATCTTTGCTCTGCTCAAATACACATGAAATTGAATTGATTATTCTGATCTTAGCAGGCTTTAATTTGATTTTCTCCCTTTTGATAGTTCTTGTGTCTTACCTGCTGATCCTGGTAGCCATCATCAGGATGAACTCAGCTTAGGGGAGGCACAAGGCTTTTTCCACCTGTGGGTCCCACCTGACCGTGGCCACCGTGTTCTATGGTACTTTGATATTTATGTATGTGCAACCTGAGTCCAGTCATTCCTTTGACACTGATAAAGTGGCATCAATATTTTATACCCTCATTATCCCCATGCTGAATCCCTTGATCTATAGCTTGAGGAACAAAGATGTCAAATATGCAGTACAAACAACGTGGAAAAAACTATGCAATCTTTTTTCTTAAAAATATATACGATACAGCCTCCATGAATTAGGTTATGGGCTTCAAAATTTGTTCTGTATGTCTCTGAAAGTAATAATTGCAAACACAAATGAGTTCAACATATATGGAGAGGTTATCTTCTAGTGCCAAAAACAATTACATATACTGTTAATATATCAGTATACAGAAGAGGAAAAACACTTGCTTTTCTTGGGAGAGAGAGATAAATTATAAATATAATAATTTATAGGTACAATTTATAGTACAGTTGAATTGGTTAATACATCATAGACTACAAGAGCAGTGGGTATGCCGTGGAGGTGCGGAAGAATAGAAGGCACAAAAGGGGAGTTCAGATGATTCCTGTGTTAGTCTCAAGTAGTAGAATAAATTTTGCAGTGTCTGTGTGAGTGATATTGTGCATGTGCATGTGTGTTTGTGTAAGTTCATTCTTCTTTTTTAGCCTTTATACTCTTCTTTTTTAAAATACATTTTTAGTTATTTATTTGAGAAAGAGAGAGAGCAAGAGCACAAGCAAGGGGTAGAGGTAAAAAGAGAAGGAGAAGCAGACCCCCAGCTGAGCAAGGAACCCCATGGGGACTTGATCCCAGGACCATGGGATAATGACCTGAGCTGAAGGCAGATGCTTCACTGTCTAAACCACCCAGGCACCTGTCTTTATAATCTTTTTATGGTTTGTGTTGCAATCATACTTATGGTGGGTTCAAGAAAGTTCAGTGTAGCACTATGACTGGAATTCAGTCATGTGAATTTGCTCAAAACCTCCACAACCATGTGGAGGAATCTCAGTGTCATGCTCTCCTCATCAGTGCATTTGCTTAGGAATCCTAAAAAATCTGCTAACTCAGTATACAGCAATTCAGTAACTCACAATACCAGTGCAAGATCTCATTTGTCTCAATCAACCCATTTCTTTATATCAGTGGATATACAAATTAAGATATATTTCTTGATTACAGTTAACTGTGCCCTATTATATACTTCAAAGTTGCTAAGAGAGTACATCTTAAACAACCTCAACACAAAAAAGGTGGTATTTATGAAACATGATGGAGACATTAGCTAATGCTAAATTGTAATCATATTGTGGTACGTAAGTGTATCAAGTCAACACATCAGCAAACACAAGTTTTTGGTGGCTGCTAAGGTATTTAAAAAGGTCTAACATCTTACACTTGTTATGTGTCATTTATACCTCAATAAAGTTGGAAGAAAAAGATAACTTTCTTGAAGTCTCCCATAGAAGCTTCCAATTTTTGATTTTCAATTTTATGTTGTATTAGGATCTTGATTTCTAACTGCTTATTTTTGTTACATTTTCTTATCTGAGAAAAATAAGAATACTTTTAATTTAAAATTAGTTTTCAAATTGGTTTTGTATCTTTGTATAAGAGGTCTACTCTAGGTTGAATTGGGTTTGTTGCCTTTTTCATGGGATGGTTCTCCTCAATACTGGTTCATATAAATGTGTAAAATATTTTTATTAGGGTCCATCGTGTCACTACATTGATTTGATAATCCCTTGTTAGAAAGCAAGAGGAGATAATCCCATAATTTGATCTATACTAGAATTCTAGTGAAAGTCTAATAAGATATGAAACAATTTCCATAGTATATATTATATCTTCTGGAAAACTTCTTCCTAACCCTTCTAAATTTTGAGTTTATTGCTTATTTTCAGCATATTTTATCATCATTTACACCACAGAGATTCTGAGATGTTTCACCTATCCTCCATCATGGAATAAAATTTTCTGTGTCATCAGTTAAATTTGAATAAAAATTATTCATTGGAATAAAAAGCCGACTATACATATATTTTTATGTGATGGTAACTCTTACTAAACAGGTTATATCATTTTTTTCATCATTGAGAAAAATAGATCCTGAGTATGAATTTGCAAGTATAAGTATAAGAAAATATTTTGCTTTCTAGGAGCAAACACAAGTTTTTGGTGGCTGCTAAGGTATTTAAAAAGGTCTAAACTAATATTTTGGTTATATATTTCCCCAAATTATCTCCAGTGAATAATTATGACTTTTGTAATAGCAGAAAATAAAAGTCTCCAATATCTGGATTTTATAAATATAAAATAACTCAACATAATCTACTATCCCATTTCTAAAATAAATCTTGTAGTACCCTTCATAATCCCTGAAATGATAAACCAGAAAGAGAACAAAATATGATGAGATATACAAATTTTGATAATATATTTTATTTCAAAAGTTAATGTCTATTTCAATATTAAGTACACCTATGTTATTTCAGAAAGTTTAATATTTTCCATAAGATGGAAAAATTCAAAAAAATAAAGATTTGGCACATAACTGAAATTTTATGTGAAATTATGAAGAATATTATAATTTTATATATTATGCAGTGATGATTCAGAAAGATTAACAAAATTTAGAATACAAAAAGAACAAAAAAATTTAGAGATACTAAGGGTACCTATAAAAAATTCCTTATTTTGGGACACCTAGGTGGCTCGGTCCTTAAGCATCTGCCTTTGACTCAGGTCATGATCCCAGTCATGATCCTGGGACCTAGACCCACTTAAGGCTCCTTGCCCTGTAGGAGGCCTGCTTCTCCTTTTCCACTCCTCCTGCTTGTGTTCCCTCTCTTGCTGTCTGTTTCTCTCCCTCTCTCTCAAATAAATAATAGAAATTCTTTTTAAAAATCCATGTTTTAGGTTAGGAAATTAGGAAGGGACATTATAAATTTTTACATACACGACAGTAAGAAACACTGTCTAAAAAGATTCCAAGATGAAAAGGATCTCAATATGCAAATGTATATGAAAAATAACTCACTAATCTAAAATCATACCTAAGAGTCTTTTAATTTAGTGTCATTTCAAAAGGAGCATCAGTTTACAAAATAAGGCTTAATTCTATACACTACCAATGAAAAATTATAAATGGAATTTATTATTTATTTGTTTGTTTTAAAGAGAGCAAGAGAGTGCAGGGAAGGGGCAGAGACAGAGAACCTCAAGCAGATCTCCCACTGATTGTGGAGCCCAACACAGAGCTCAGTTTCGCAACACTGAGATCACAACCTCATCCAAAAATCAAAAGTCAGATATTTAACCAACTGAACCACCACACAGCCCTAGTCATTTTAAAACTCCTGCTATAAAGGTATCAAATCCGTGAAATACTTAAAGATAAATATGAAAAATACATGTACATAACATTAAGAAATACTGCTATAAGACACGAAAGAAGATGTAAATACATGAAAAATATGACATATTTATTTTCTGGAAGATTCAATATTGTTAAAATATCAAACTTCTTGAAATGTACGTATAGATTCAATGCAACTCAAATAAAATTCCAAGCAGACATTATGTTTTAGTAGGAATGGAGAAGCTGAAACTAAAATATAGAAAGAAATACAAAGACCTAGAATAGCTGAATTAACTTTAAAAGAGAAACAGAGTAGTGATAGAAACACAACGGCAAATACTAACTGATCTTAAGCTCTATTTCCAAGGCTGCAATGTTAAAAAGAGTGTGGCACTGGTATAAAAATTGACAAAAAGATCAGTGAAACAAACTGATGGACCAGAAATGTATCCACACATGTATGAATAATAAATTTTCCATAGGCAAAGAAAAGGGTCATTTGTTGAAAAGACTAAACCTTTCAACAAATAGCGATGGTGAACTACTTAAATGAATCTATATATAGTATTGACTGTCAATCCATAAGTCAGATAAAGATTCACCAACCATGGATCATAGATATGAATGTAACACCTAAAAACCTAAAAATTTCAGGAGAAAACATAGTAGAAAATATTCATGATCTCGGGTTCTGTAAAGATTTAATATAATACCCAGAATAAAATAAATTTTCAATACTTTGGTATGGCATCAAAATAATATATTTTATTCTTCAAAAGACACTCTTGAGAAAGTGTAAAACCAGTTTATGTTCTTGAAGATAACAGTTTTAAGTAATGTATTTGATAAAGGGCTAGTTCCACAATACAGATATCTCAAAACTCAATGATAATAATAATAGACCACCAGCATGGGCAAAACTTTTGGAGAGCACTTCACAAACAACACATAAATACAGCAAATACATAAAAATTTGTTCCATATCATTGTCCACTAACAAAATTGAGTTTAAAACCTCAAATGAGGGGTGCCTGGGTGGCTCAGTTTGTTAAGCGACTGCCTTCGGCTCAGGTCATGATCCCGGAGACCTGGGATCGAGTCCCACATTGGGCTCCCTGCTCTGTGGGCAGCCTGCTTCTCCCTTTCTCACTCCCCCTGCTTGTGTTCCCTCTCTCACTGTGTTTCTCTCTGTCAAATAAATAAATAAAATAATTTTTTAAAAAATAAATAAATAAAGCCTCAAATGAGATAACACAATGAATCTATTAAAATACCTAGATGTAGGTGAGTGTATGGAAGAACAGGAACTTTCATGAGATCTGTGTCCAAATGTCCATAGCAACTGAAAGAATACAGAACATATCACTTCCAAATATGCTGCTTTGGCATATATATTATGTTGAGCCAAAGACGCTGAAAACACTGGAAGTACAAGAAAGTACTCTGAATTCCCCTTTCTCTCTGAAAGCAGCAAATGAAAATACCATCTTAAGGATGCCCTTCTTATTCTAGAAGGAATAAAACAAAAAAAATATCTCATAGCCAGAAATGGAGTCATGGAGTTGTGGCCAAGAGAAACCTATACAAACAAAGCTTATTAAAATAACTCTTGGGGCACTGTCGGGGACGGTGTATGATCTGCCCCCCCAAGCCACCAGAAACTTTGGTGGAGGTACCCGTGAATGTGAATGAAAGCCCCTCTGGGCTTTCCCTACCTAGAATCTGGAAAGCCACTTATCCTGTGGGCCGGGGCAATATGTCCTTTGTGTGCTTATTCAAGACATATAGTTCCGCTTAAACCTCCTCCCGGTAATCATATCGCTATATCTCTTATCTGTATTTCTTGATCCCTGTGCCTCAATGGTCTCAACTTCTGTGAGTTTAAGCAATCACTCTGTACCCTGCAGTACCAATACTAATCCTGTCTCTAGGGAGGGTGCAAAAGCAGTTAAAGATTTAACTGCACCAACCAACTTCCTCACTTGGGAATAATAAAAGACTGGGACCCTTGACAGTCAAGAGAGAGAAAGAGAGACAAAGGCAGAGGCAGCAAGGGAGCCTGCGAGGAGAGAGCAAGAGAGCCGGCAAACAGCAAGAGAGACAGAAGCAAAGCAAGAGGGCCAAAGCCAGAGCTAGAAAGCTAGAGCTAGAAAGCCAATGCCTAAAAAGCCAGAGCATGAGCCTGAGTCTGCTTCATAGGTCTCTCCTGAGTGACCTCGGCTCAGTCAGCTTGCAACAGATTTCTGTGTCCATGTCATTATTTCACCCGCCAGACACCCCATGGTTCGGGACCCACATCTCTGCTGAGGCTGGTCCCCGGTGGCAATAGGGCACCTGGATGGTTCAGTGGTTAAGCATCCATCTTCTGCTCAGGTCATGATGCTGGGGTTCTGGGATGCTTCAAGCTCTGCATTGGGCTCCCTGCTCAGTGAGGAGCCTGTTTCTCCCTCTGCTCCCCCTGCTTGAGCATTCCCTGTCTCTCACTTTTCCTCACTTTCAAAAAAAATAAATAAGATCTTAAAAACTACAAAAACAAATCTCTTATCTGCCATCACTCTCCCTAAATATTTTAGTTACTTTTCTACAATAGTCTCTCTATATATTCTGTTTATAGAAATGAAATAAAAATAAAACATTCACAATCCTGTACATATACTAAAATATGCAGGTAGAAACAAGCAAATCATGTACAGAATCTGCATACAGACAATTAAAAAATAGTGATTAAGAAAATCAAAAAAGAACCGAACAAGTTAGTAGACATTAAGTTTATAGATTAAAAAAAACTAAATACACTAAAAATATCAACTCTTTATATACCGATCTATAGATATAATGCAAACCCAGCAAGATTTTTTTTTAAGATTTTTAAAATTTATTTATTTGACAGAGAGAGAGAGAGAGAGAGCACAAGTAGGCAAAGTGGCAGGCAGAGCAAGTGGGAGAAGCAGGCTCTCTGCTGAGCAGGGAGATATGCAGGGCTCCATCCCACCATCCTGGGGTCCTGATCTGAGCCAAAGGAAGCTGCTTAGCCAACTGAGCCATCCAGACACCCCCCAGCAAAACTTTTATAAAGGCAACTTTTATACTGAAATTTATGTGAAAGTTCAGGAAACTAGCAGAGAATCAACACATTTTAAAGTGTAGCATAAGGAGGAAGAAATCTACTCCATGTTGAGACTTACTTCCTTCAGGAAGGAAGTCAAGAAGAAAAAAATGAAAAAATAAAGGCAGTAAATACAAATTTTCTCTAAAAAATTAAAGGACCACCTCCAGACATGTTGTTCTGCTCTGAAATACTTTAGGGATAGTCAACAAATTGCTTGGAATCTCCTCTGGGAGAGTCTCAAAAGGCGAAAAAAATCTATAAATTGCCTTCACTATGCTATGTAAGAAATACAGGAGGGAGTCAACACAAAGGCTTCTTGCAGGTAAAATGACAGAATATCTCATGTGCTATCTTATATTACCAACACCAACAGTGATTAAATGACAAAAGCAAAGTTATGCTTTAATTCAATAACAAAGATCTAGCAAAAAGTTGCCATTTGTGATTTAGTTTTGGAGTTTTGTTTTGTTCTGCTTTGCTTCCTATTACTCCATAATACCTGAGCAGGTATAGGATACTATCATTTTCTATTCACATTATTTTTTTGAGTTTTTGCATCTGGACCCACAGACTAAATATTCAGAAACATCTTTGAAGCAAAGTTGTGCTATTGCTTATAAGCAATACATTGTATATAAATAATTTATCTCCAATGCAGGCCGAAACTGAGAGCAAATGAACCATAATTAAAGACATATTCATTTTTAAAAACTGGCAAAATTAAGAAGATGCTTGTATTCAGCCTTGAAATTTGATGTCCTGCCAAATTCTTAGTTATTTAGTTGTCCCAGTTCTTTTTTGTGATCCTCTCAATATAATTGAAGATTTAATGACTATTTAAATAAAAATATAAATATCATTCTTTCCAGATCACTTGATGAGACAAAAGGGGATTTCCACCTCACATTGAGATGTGAAAAGCATTATTTGGATATTAGCAGACTTCTAAGTACCCAATTTTATGGTAATGATACAATGTTAAGCATGTTTTCCTTTTTTTTTTTTTTTTTTAAGATTTTATTTATTTGACAGAGAGAAACTCAGCCAGAGAGGGAACACAAGCAGGGGGAGTGAGAGAGGGAGAAGCAGGCTTCCCGCCAAGCAGGGAGCCCGATGTGGGGCTCGATCCCAGGTCTCCGGGATCATGACCTGAGCCGAAGGCAGTTGCTTAACCAACTGAGCCAACCAGGAGCCCCAAGCATGTTTTTCAATTTTAAGTAGGATCTGAAAAGAAGCAGATATAATTATCTTACAGAATGTAGCTTTTAAAAAAAATTATCGCCAGTCTTCAACTAAGATATTAAACTATGAAAAAGCAATTTGGTTCTGTCCCTAGAACTCTAAATCTTAGAGGAAAATAAAAAGATATGTTTACCTTTTCTGAGCTTTCAGGAAAATTGGACTTACCAAGTATGATTTTTCTTCACCTTCCTTACTTACAAAACAAAACAAAACAAACAAAAAATGAGGTTTATGTCACTTCTTATCGTTTTTGCTGAAGATATTTGTTTAAAATTACTACTAACTAATACACATTTCCATCTTTCTGATGTAAGAAAAGTGAGTGCATCAAGGCAGGGTAGGTGATCAAGAGGTCACAACATTAGAAGCAATATTTTTAGCACTTTAAATGCAAATTTTATGTAATCACTGCTATAGTTAATGTTATAAAATTGTGTTTGTTTTCTTGTAGACAGTAAGAGTGCTGTGATTATGTAATGCAACTATATGATAATGTCCCTGTTATCTCATAGTGTAAGTTTCCATTATAACCAGTATCATATCTATTTCCGGTTTTCATTTATCTAACTATCATCTATCTATCAATCAATCAATCAATCTATCTATCTATCTATCTATCTATTTATTTTTGAGAGAAAACACATGAGTGAGAGAGGAACAGAGAGAGAGGGACAAGAACACTCCATGCTGAGTAGGGAGCCTGACTCTGGGTTTGATCCCACAACCTTGAAATCAGGACCTGAGCCAAAACCAAGAGGCAGATGCTTTAACTGACTGAGCCACCCAGGTGCCCCTCTATTCCTTTTTTCTTAAGAAAGTATTCATGCTTCTTATTTAAACTTAATAATTCTCTTACCCTAATCTATAATATATAGATTGTTAGGAAAAGTCAGATACATTTTTATTTGATTATGACGTATATCTGTGCTATATATTGCAGTTTGGAGAAATTCTTGTGGCCCTAAGGTAAAGGAGAATTTAAAGTAATATCAAAAAGTCCATGTAGATCTCAGCTTTAGTATTTTATTTCACCTCTATAGTATTGTATAATATTGTGACTTTATTCAGTTTTTAAAGTACAGTATCTTTTTTCCAAAGGGAGTATTTTTTATGAATTTTTATCATATGAAAACACTGCCAGTGACTGCTCGGTCACCCAGTTCTTTTAAAGATTTTATTTATTTATTTGAGAGAGAGAGAGAGCATGAGCAGGAGTGGGGGGAGGGGCAGAGAGAAAGGGGACCAGGAGCCAGGAAGAGGGCCAAGAGTAAGGAAGTAGGGGCTTAATCCCAGAACCCAGAGATCATGACCTGAGCCAAAGTCACTTAACCCACTGAGTCACCCAGGTGCCCCTCATTCTCCCAATTTGCCCAGACGTCCTCCTTTTCTCCTAGGTTCTTGTATGATGAAATGTGTTGCATTTGTCACATACAAGTTAGTACATGTCAATTACAATGAAAATGCTCCTAGAGGAAGATTAATGTTTTAAGAAAAGTTTCATCAAAATAAACTTATATTAGCATTTTGTTAAAATAGTCAAGAAAATTGGAAGATAAATAATTAAAATAGCCCCTTGATGGTTCAATTTAGTTACAGAGAAGGGGTCAGTTTCCTTGACCTACTCCCGATCATCATCATAGCCCAGACAAAGAAGATACTTCACAGTCCAGAAGGATTTATATACAAATATGTAAAGAAATCTGTTTTGAGTGAAGTCACGGTCACAATTAAAAAAAACAAAAGCGAAAAACCACTATGCAGGCACACTGAGTCTTCTGAACTTCATTCATCCCTTTCAACAGCCCTATGGAGGAAACATTGTTTTGTATATGAGAATAGTTTTAGATAAGCTGAATTATTGACCCAGTGACCCTTGTATATGTCATAAATAGAGGTATAACACAGACTCTATGTACATAAATATGTCTCATATTTTATGCAATAAAAATAATTCTCACCTACAATCTGTTACAGTTTTCTTATTTATTCACTTGTATCTGTCAAAGGTGTCTGGTGTTTGAGCCTATATCACCTGTGGGTGGGAAGGATTTTATAGGATTACATGATGAAGTGGTGGCTTCTGTATGTGTTTTGAATTTTTACTTTTAATCTTTACATAAGTATATAATAAATTTATTATACATTGACATAAGTATGAAGTCATATTATTAAGTGCCATTTAAAATGTCACTGTGTAATTGCAATTATATAAATGATTAATAGAAAACTTTATTTTTAATAGAAAGCTTTAAAATATTGCATAATATAGTTTATATGTTATACTCCCATTTTTTTTTAAGATTTTATTTATCTGACAGAGAGAAGCACAGCCAGAGAGGGAACACCAGCAGGGCGAGTGACAGAGGGAGGAGCAGGCTTCCCATGGAGCAGGGAGCCCCATGTGAGATTCTATCCGGGGTCCCCGGGAACCTGACCTGAGCCAAAGGCAGTTGCTTAACCTACTGAGCCACCAGGCGTCCCTGTCATACCCAAATTTTAACATAGTTTTGATTTTTTTTTAATTTTCCCTATATATACCTATGTTTATATCTGTATATTTATATATCTATATGTATCTGTAGCTGTCGATATATTTCTTCTTCTTTCTCTCCTTCTTTTTTTAATCTATCTATCAAGTACCATCTTGGTTTCTCAAACCTGGCATTATTAATATTTTGGACTCCATATTGGGTCTTGTAGGATATTTAGAAACATAACTGACATAAACCATCATTAGCCAGTAGAACCCTACCCTCCAGTTGTGACACCCAAAATGTCTTCTAGACACTGACAAAATGTTATTAAGTTAGCAAAATCACTGCAGTTGAGAATCACTGACTATCTGTGTTTATGTATATTAGTGTTTGTGGGAGATGGGTTTATTTTCAAATATCTGAAATTGGAAAGCCTGGATTTATGCTATTTGTACTAGTTTTGCATGCTAAAAATCCCTCAGGTGATAATGCATGAAATCTATTGACCATGCGGATGTCTCTACCCAGACAGCTCTCCTGATAAACCTGCATGGAAACTCAAAATCTTACAGTGCTCAATGAGTTCATTCTCATGGGGATCACAGACAAACCGGAGCTGCAGGCTCCCTTATTTGGGCTCTTCCTCATCATCTACACAGTCTCAGTGGTGGGCAACCTGGGCATGATCATCCTCACCAAGGTGGACTCTCGACTCCGAACACCCATGTACTTCTTCCTCAGACACCTGGCTTTCACAGATCTTGGTTATTCAACAACCGTGGGACCCAAAATGTTAGTCAATTTTGTTGTGGCTCAAAATACAATTT
>PITA01031466.1:0-15165 GCA_004023965.1 Spilogale gracilis
CAGGCTTCCTACCTGTGAACTCCGGGATCATGACCTGAGCCGAAGGCAGACACTTAACGACTGAACCACACTGGTGCCCCAGTTTTCTTTATTTTCAATAGAATAGTGAGAAAAATAAATGGTTAAAGGTTAAGGAAGATTAATATGTTCATGACAAAAAGGATGGAAAAATGGTGAGTCTGATTTTATGTTTTATCTCTGACATGTAAAGAGCATAGGTGTTGCTACTTCTGCCCTTATAACAAGAAACAAGTTGAATGAATGGAAAATCTATGTCTTTTCTTGGATCCATTAAGGAACGAAGGCCCCAGGACAAAGTCCCTGAAATCTGGGGAGACAGGTGAATCCAAAAAGTCACAACTGATATCTGTTTAAGTGGAACAGAGACCACACAAGCACTAAGCTGGAAGGAATACTTAAATGATGCTGTTGAAAAATATGTGAAGTTTGAGTGTGGATTCTCTTGAGAATAAGAAAGTTCTGGGCTCCAAGGTCTTAACTTCCCCCTGGATATATTGGATTTTACCTCCAGGAACCCCATGAGGTTCTCACAGTGAGCCAAGAAATCTCCCCTCATGGCAAAGGGAAGGAAAAAGTAATAATTGTAAAGTATACCCAGAGCATTCTTCCTAATAGATACTTACTCTTTAGGGGCAAAGACTTGACCAGAACCTTATTCCACTTGTTGAAAATGTATTTCTCTTACCTCCAGTCTGCTCTACTCTAGTTTGTGTATCATGACTGTGAACTGTGGGAAGGGGGGGAGTTAAGAAACACCTGTGAATCTATCCTCATGACAAAAATAAGTAGATAGATAGGTAAGTAAGTACGTAAATAAATAAATGATGGGAAAGAGACAAATCTCATGTGCAGAAGCAGAAGAAATCCAAATAATTTATATCTCCTCCAGGAGACATAGCATGACTCCCCACTCCTCAATTATGAGCTATGCATAAAGAGTAGAGTGTAAAAGAGAGAGGTATAAAGAAGAGCAGCTTTACAGTGAAGAAAT
Source organism: Spilogale gracilis (assembly GCA_004023965.1). NCBI lineage: Eukaryota > Metazoa > Chordata > Mammalia > Carnivora > Mephitidae > Spilogale > Spilogale gracilis. The sequence continues at coordinate 1,013 of PITA01031466.1, forward strand.
ATGACAAATGCTTTTTCAGTCAGGTCATGGAATCTCTCTCTACCCTGATGACTCATGCCAACAGTGTGTGCCTACTATGTGACATGATGCTGGCCTTGACTTCTGTGGTCTTCCTCTCCAGAACCAATGACCACAATCTCATTAGAAGGAAAAAAAAAATAGATAAATCCTAGTTGAGGGACATTGTCTAAAATACCTGAATAATACTTCTCAAATTACCACAGTCATTGAGAAAAAGAACAATGAGAAATTGTCCTAGTCAAGAGAAGTCAAGCGTAATCATGATTACTAAATATAGGATGAGTTGCTATGATAGAAAAAAGGTTCTTAGGTACAAACTAAAGAAATCCAATTAAAATATAAATTTTAGGGGAGCCTGGGTAGGTTAGCCAGTCAAGTGTCCAACTCTTGATTTTGGCTCAGATCATGATCTCAGGGCCATGAGAGTAAGCTCTGAACCAGGCTCAGGGGAGAATCCTTGACAGTCTCTCTCTCCCCCTCCCACTGCCCCTCTCCCCACTCACATGTGCTCTCGCTCTCTCTCTGTAAAATAAATAAATGCATCTTAAAATATATATACATATTTTAGTGAATAATGTATCAATATTATATTGTTAAATATGGCATATATATCTTACTAATGTAAGATGTTAAAATAGTGAAAACTGACCGCCTGGGTCGCTCAGTGGGTTAAAGCCTCTGCCTTCCGCTTAGCTCATGATCTCAGGGTCCTGGGATCGAGGCCTGCATTGGCTCTCTGCTCGGCAGGGAGCCTGCTTCCTCCTCTCTCTCTGCCTGCCTTTCTGCCCACTGTGATCTCTCTCTCTGTCAAATAAGTAAATAAAATCTTAAAAAAAAAAAGAAATAAAAAGAATAGTGAAAACGGGGTGGGACACACGGGAGCTCTGTTCTATCTTCTAAATTTTTCTATAAATATAAAGCTGCTTGAAATATAAAGTTTATCAAAAATATGCTAAATCTAAAAATACTTAAAATTTATAAATTTTCAATTAGGTGTAATCAACATATTAAACATAGTAACATGAGAAAATAAATTATTGGCAAATATACTAGAGTAGTTAAGGATCACAAATGTGAAATATCAACTGATTGCTACTGTTTGAAATATTGCTTCATGTCACTGGCTGTATTTATTTATCACTTTCTACTTATTTCTTCATTTTTTTTTCTACGTAGGCTCCAAGCCCAGCATGGACCCCAACGTGGGTTTTGAACTCATGACCCTAAGATCAAGATCTGAGATGAAATCAAGAGTCAGGGGCACCTGGGTGGCTCAGTGGGTTAAAGCCTCTGCTTTTGGCTCAGGTCATGATCTCAGGGTCCTGGGATCGAGGGCTTGGCAGGGAGTTTGCTTCCTCCTCTCTCTCTGCCTGTCTTTCTGCCTACTTGTGATCTCTCTCTCTCTGTCAAATAAATAAATAAAATCTTAAAAAAAGAAAAAAGAAATCAAGAGTCATACTGAACTGTCAGAACCACCCAGGCATCCTTATTTCTTCAAATTTTAAGTGGTGTTAATAATAGTAGCCACCTGATAAATTTCTTAAGATGAAATGATTAATATAAAATAAATATACAGAACCATCATGGAATTTAGTAAATCTCATAGTACTACCTGTTATTGTGATTGTGGATAAAATTATTAAACTTTTAAAAAAAATAATTTTGACTTCTGGAACAGTTGCATATAGAAAGCATTTTCTCTTCGAAGACCAAGCTTCCCCTAATGATAATGTCTCACACAGCCAAGGTACAATGATGAAAACCTGGAGACTTATATTGATACAGCATCATTAGTTAACTATAGAACTCATTTCAATTTCACTGGTTTCTCACTGCTGTCCTTTTCTGGCCCAGAATTCAATCTGGGACCCGCACTGCATTTAGTTGTCATGTCATTTTAGTCTCCTCTAATCTGTGACAGTACATCAATTTTTCTCTTTATGATCCTGACACTTTTGAAGAATACTGACCAGATATTTTGTAGAATGCCCCTCAGGGCATCTTAGGTGGGATTTGTCTGATGTTGTCTCATGATTAAATTGAGTTTGTGCATTTCTGGCAAGAATGAAACATAAATAATGTGGAGCTTCTTCTCTGTGCATTCCATGCAGAGGTACAGAGTATCTATTTTTCTTTTTGGTGATGTGAGCTTTGATCACTGAATAAATGTGCTGTCTGCCAAGTTTCCCCTCTATAAAGTTACTAATTTTCCCTTAATGAACAAGTAGATACTTTAAGACTATGATATATCTGTCATTGATTTTTACTTGCAATGCTCATTTATACTAATGTCTACCCAAAGATTTTCTGTTTCCATGATTCCTTCTATGTTTATTGATTAAAATTCTGCTTTTAAGATTTCCCTTCTCCCAATTTATTATGCATTCAGTTATTTATTATTATCAGTATATGTATATAAATATATAAAGTCTTGCTGAGTAAGTCCCCCTTGTTTGCAATCATTGCCATCAATAGTGGTTACTGTCAGACAGTATGAGATAGTCAGAAGAAAATGTAATGGTACATACATAGGAAACAAAGAAGTGTGACATGAAATTACTACCAAATTGCTTACATATTCGAACCAAGGGATATTTGCAAGTTATCCGATATAATGTTTGTCATTGTTTTATTTAATTAATATACAATTTTAAATTTGTAGACTTCTATTTCTCTGTGAAAAGGGATAAAAAGGGAATAAAATGTAAGTAGCATAATTGGCATAAAAAGTCCACTGAGGGGATTAAGCAAGGCATGTGATATCATGAGCACTGGTGTTATATATGACTAATGAATCATTGAACATTACATTAAAAAAAAAAAGTCCAGTGAGGAAAGGGAAAAAAGGGGAGGTAGAGAAGTCGGTTGGGGTGGGGGTCCCCATCATAGCATCAAGAGCCAGTGACCTTTCCCCTAATGTGGGTCATGTCTAGTTCATACTGGGCCCCAGGAAGGAGGAAATCCCAGAGGAGCCGAACAATACACTAGTCTCTGAGGACACAATAATGAGTAAAAATCTTTAGAAATATGTGGTCAAGCATCTTGTAGTTGATGGAGTGATTCATATGTTAAAAAACTATCGGGGGCGCCTGGGTGGCTCAGTTAAGCGACTGCCTTCGGCTCAGGTCATGATCCTGTCGAACCGGGATCGAGTCCCACATCGGGCTCCCTGCTCCCAGGGAAGCCTGCTCCTCCCTCTCTCACTTCCCCTGCTTGTGTTCCCTCTCTGGCTGTGTTTCTCTCTGTCAAATAAATAAAATATTTAAAACAAAACAAAACAAAAAAAACTAACACACCTAGGGGTGCCTGCCTAGGGGTGCCTGGGTGGCTCAGTTGATTAAGCAACTGCCTTCGGCTCAGGTCATGATTCCGGAGACCCGGGATCGAGTCCAACATTGGGCTCGCTACTTGGCGGGAAGCCTGCTTCTCCCTCTCTCACTCCCCCTGCTTGTGTTCCCTTTCTGCCTGTGTTTCTCTCTGTCAAATACATAAAATCTTTAAACAAACAAACAAAAAACTAACACACCTAAATGTGAGATTGCAAAAGAGCACATACCTCAATAGCACATAACTACCCTATATACTAGAGAGAAGATACATGATATTTTAAGGCACAGATTGAGTTTGTGTCTTATCAATCAACCCAATCACGAATATGATGGGCATTTTTGCTGAAGTAAGCATCAACCCAAAATATGAATAATAATTAATCTTAATGAGGTGAGGTTGTTCAGGAAGAAAATACCAAGGATCACAACTCACAGAACAAATGGCCTATGGATTTAGCACAATTTAAAAGAAAAATACATGGTGCCTGGGTGGTTCAGTCCATTGAGCAACTGACTCTTGATTTAGGCTCAGGTCATGATCTCTGGTCTCAAGATCAGCCCTTCCTCAGGCTCCATGTTTAGTGCAAAATCCACTTGAGTTTCTCTCCCTCTTTGTGTCTACCCTTGCTCATTTTCTCTCTCTAAAATAAATTTTTAAAAATCTAAAAAAAAAAAACAAACAAACAAAAGGAAAATACTCATGAACTTTTAGGATAGACAGAGAAATAGTGATAGAGAATGTTATGGAAAAATAAAAAATATAAGTAAATAATAAGAATCAGTACCACTTGAAAAAAAAAGAGAGAATCAGTACCACTCTTTAGTTGGAAGAAAGCTAGAAACCCATTTCTGATTTAAAATTTGTGAACTGTAATATTTTTGAACAATATGAAGAATACTTATATGGTATTTCTTATTAACAACATAAGAAATACCACTTTTACCTGTTCTCATAAAGGTAAATTATACCAATAAGTTGAAAAAAAAACAAAAGAGACATATATATGTGTGTGTGTATGTGATAGTTGAAGCTAATATTAACATCATTATTAATAGTTGACATTGTCTATTAGTATCCCCCACAAAATAGCTGCCTATCAGAGGAGGTGAAAAACAAAAAGAACTAATTAGAATGCAGAAAGGTGATCAGAATCAAAATCCACTATCAATAGCCTTCTTGGTTGCTATATATTATCAGTACTATGAATTATTATTTAATAGTGATGAAAGACAGTGTTAAAGCATACATTGGTTTACAAAAAAAACAACGTAAGTATAAGGGAATTATCTTATTTTTGAATAGAAAGACTCTAAAGAATCTTGTCATTCTTTCAGAACTTATAGAAACTTATTTTTCAAAAAAATTCATAAATGCTATTTTGAGAACTAAAAAAATCATTAAAAATGTTTATCATAATACTCAGAAAAAGAATAGCCAAAAGATTTTCAAAGTCAAGGAAAACAAAGAGAATTTTCCTTGGCATATTTTAAAACATGTTATAAATCTCTGTAAATATTTGGATTTTAAAACTATGGACAATTTAATAAAAACAGAAATAGATGAGGGGCAAAGGAAATCCTTAAGCTTACAAAATTTTTGTAAAAAACTGCTAGTACCACAAATTATTTTATTTTTATTTTTTATTTTTTTTTTAAGATTTTATTTATTTGACAGAGAGAAACACAGCCAGAGAGGGAACACAAGCAGGGGGAGGGAGAGAGGGAGAAGCAGGCTTCCCGCCGAGCAGGGAGCCCGATGTGGGGCTCGATCCTGGGTCTCCGGGATCATGACCTGAGCTGAAGGCAGTCGCTTAACCAACTGAGCCACCCAGGCGCCCCCACAAATTATTTTACAGAGGAGTTATTTTTAAAAAAGGAAGATTATTTAAAATTTACTAAGAAAAGGGAAAAGTATTCAAACGTAGTCATGTTATATTGATCCCCAGCCACTGTTACATGAGTTACATAAGTAAAGAATGTGGATAGAAAATGTGTCTGATCTCAGGAACAACCTGGAACTCATATACATCAAGCAATTAAAAGAAATCACAAATAAATACATTATATTTTACTATTTTTTTCACATTTGCACATCAAAATTTTATAATGAAGAATTAATATGAATAAATTGATAAAGACTTTTCCACAAATATGATAGACAATATTAACGCTCCAGGAGATTGTGAAAAACAATGTACTCTTATTTTTCTATTTGAAAGTTCATAATAAGAAAATCCACAAAAGAGGGCACTGGGTGGCTTAGAGGGGTAAGCCTCTGCCTTCGGCTCAGGTCATGATCTCGGGGTCCTGGGATTGAGTCCCACATTGGGCTTCCTGCTCAGCAGGGAGCCTGCTTCCCCTCTTTTTCTGGCTGCCTCTCTGCCTATTTGTGATATCTCTCTCTGTCAAATAAATAAATAAAATGTTAAAAAAAAAAGAAAATCTACAAAAGAACTGCAAAGGGCAATAACGTGGGAAAAAAATGTTCAAATTACCACTGATAAAAACACATGACAGTATACATAGAATGACATAAATTATCCACTATACAGTATAGCACAAATTAAATGGCATTTTTAACTGCCAAATGAAGGAAATGTTTTAGAAAATAAGATTCAGTGTTCTCGAGGGTATAATAAATGTCCATGTTTATAGCCCAATGTTAGCAGAATAAACCACTTTAACCTATCTGGAGTGCAATGTTACAATACTTATCAATGTTTCTTATAGAATACAGATTGCTATAAAAAGGAACTACAAGTATTTGAAACAAGAAAATAATTTAAGTTCCAGGTAATTAGTTAAATAAAAGAATGTTCATCTCAGTACTATTTTTTATAGCAAAATATAAGAACAACAAGAAAAACACTTTCTGATTGTATAAAATATCATAGGTAGAAAAGTAGTAATGGAATAATGTTTACTTAAATCAATTTTTATGTATCCACAGAAATTAAAGTAAATAATTTTTTTAAAAGATTTTATTTATTTATTTGACAGAGAGATCACAAGTAGAGAGAGGCAGGCAGAGAGAGAGGGGGAAGTAGCTTCCCCACCAAGCAGAGAGCCCAATGTGGGACTCGATCCCAGGACCCCGAGATCATGACCTGAGCCAAAGGCAGAGGCTTTAACCCACTGAGCCACCCAGGCGCCCAAAGTAAATAATGTTTTGATGAAATAAATGATAGTGTTTCGTGAAATGTATTATACAATTATGTTATCAATTTTGACCTGATGTTATAATCAAACAGGTTCAGTACTATGTTATATAATTTAAGTGTAGAATATATGCATACATAAATTAAGTATATGTATAAATATATTTATATATTTACATATGTCTATACCCTTAAGATAGATGTATAGGGCATCTTATTAACAGTGGCTGTTTTTGGGGCGCCTGGGTGGCTCAGTTGGTTAAGCGACTGCCTTCGGCTCAGGTCATGATTCTGGAGACCCGGGATCGAGCCCCATATCAGGCTTCCTGCTTGGTGGGAAGCCTGCTTCTCCCTCTTTCACTCCCCGTGCTTGTGTTCCCTCTCTAGCTGTGTTTCTCTCTGTCAAATAAATAAAATCTTTAAAAAAAAAAGTGGATGTTTTTAAGTAGTTTAATGATTAATTAATTAATTAGCTGATTAATTTTCCCTTTGGGGCTTTTATGTATTTTCTAAATTTAATATAATTAATTTTTCTAATTTTCTTACAAATAATATTTTTCATTTTTATAATCTGAAAAAATAAACAGCACCTTTTAATAACTTGATTTAATTTTATTTCTTTGAATTGTATTCACCAAGTATAAGGGGGAAAAAGAACTAGAAAGACAAAGTTCAAATCTTTACTTTATTTTTTTCCTCATAATCTTCAAATATTTTGACATGATTCCCAGGTGTTTGTCAAAGCAATTCTGAACAGAAAAGTACAACATTAGGTCAAATCCTTGAAATAACAAGAATCGTGCTATCTCAATGAACTGCCTGGGTCCTCTGATTTCTTCTCCAGCAGTTAGATCACTTTATATAAAACAATACCTTGAGATTCCTTAAAAAATGTATATAAGAATTTCTTGACATCCAACTCAATCTGTTAAAACACTATCTAGAACAGAAAAGCAATATTTAGCCAGTGTCTAGAATATGTATTTCCACTTAGAATACAACTTCTAATGGAAAGTGTATTCCACTACAAGTTTAGACAGAATTAACACCATGTCCAGAATCAGGCTTTGTAAGAGAGTTAACTGTTATTTCTCAAAAATTACACTCTAATGATTTTACACATGACATATCCATCTTCACTATACATTTAATAAAATATGCCATTCCTCAAAAATTGATATGTCACTGTATTCCCCTTACAGCAGTACAAACTGGTGCTTATAATGCAAAGAGTTTTTAGTTAAGGAAAATGAAATTGAGGTGATGTAAGAGGAGATTTAGTAAATGGCATACATAGACCCAGGAGTCATATGAGAAGCTTAAAAATGTCTGTTGTCTATATATTAACTAAAAACATTCAAACAACAGCTAAGAAAGAACCAAGCTAAAAAGTAACTGCTGCTTTTTCCCAGTCAAACCGAAGCAGAATCAGAAAGCCTGGTAAGCGGGACCTCAACACCCTAATTGCTGACTCTAGAAACATCCTGTCTCTACTACTTATGTTGGAGTAAAATGGAATATACATTGAATAGAACATAATGATCATACTTGTCTTAATGTAGGTATAGACTTAAATGTAGATATAGAATGATAATACATAATAACCATAATGGGGAGAATTGGAATAAAATGATTATGCTGCCTGTATATATATTTTCATTCATTTAATATATTCACTTCTACCACTAATTATGAGCATTGTTTTATTTCTTTCCAGAGAAATCTTCAAGGAAATATGGTCTACATAAAAGCACAATGATTTTTTAAATCTACTTATTTATGGCAATGTAAAATAAATAATACTTTCTAAATTAAATACTAAGTACACCATATCATAGCTTTGTCTATAGACACTACATTACACAGCAAATCTCTAGAATTTATTCATGTAACATAACTAAAACTGCACTTTAAGATCTCATATTATGTACTTTTACCACCAAAAAATAAATAAATAAAAGGAGCACAAGGAAACTCTGGGAATGTCAGAAATGTCCATTATTTTGATTGTGTTGATAACATCACAGGTGTTTGCATATGTCCCAAATCATCAGATTTGTATATATTTAATATGTGTGGTTCTTTGATTATCAGTTATACCTCAACCAACCTATTACAAATAAATAGATTAGTTTACATCTAACTGAGTAGAATTAAAATTTATATTTGTTGCTTAAAAGGAAAATTCTCTTCTAAAACTGTTTATAAACTAATTTAAACCAATAAAAAGTTGTATAGCAGGGCGCCTTGGTGGCTCAGTTGGTTGAGCGACTGCTTCGGCTCAGGTCATGATCCCGGAGACCAGGGATCGAGTCCCACATAGGGCTCCCTGCTCAGTGGGAGGCCTGCTTCTCCCTCTCTCACTCCCCCTGCTTGTGTTCCCTCTCTGGTTGTGTTTCCCTCTGTCAAATAAATAAAATCTTAAAAAAAAAACAACAAAAAAACGTGTATAGCATACTTAATTGCTATACCATATATTTAGAATAATAATGTATGTTTAAAATAATCATATTTATTGACAAAAGTATTGAGGCTTCCTGTAAAATTTGGGGACAATTTTTGCTATTTCAAAATAATAATTAAGATAAAATTTTATGATTTATATATGTTGGGGAAATAAGCTTTCTTTGCTTTCTCAGTGTTCTTATAAAAACCTCTGTCTCCTGAGTAATGAAAATGTATACTCTGTAGAAAGACTGAGAATGTTTGCTTTCTCTTCCTCCAGAAATATTTGACTTTTCACATACAATGAGGACTAGTGGCTGGAATATTGCTCCCATCCAATAAAGACTTTTCCGATGTCTCCAAGAGCCGAAGTTTACACTCCCAGATAGGCAACTAGTTTAGGGAATTAATTTCTTTTCCAATAAAACTTTCTCAGAAGAGGAAGGGAGAAAATGATCTCTCCTCTTTACAAATGTAGGGAATTAATACTTGCCAATCCTCACCTATGGATTGAGCCCACCATGAGTGTAGGAAATTTATCCATCTGGTTCTTATAATATTGGTCTTCTGGATTGCCAAAGTGGGAAAACATACTGCAATGTTACTTTGGCTATTAATTATGCTCTAAGTATAATAAAGCTCTTTACTCTGACCCAGGTTCATGTTCCTGACATACACTGGGTAAGTAAGGTACACCTCAGACATTTCACAGTTTTTGACAACATGTACTTTAATACTGTTTTCAGTATTTAATTTAAATAGAGTTGCTTGTTAATAGTGAGGCCATATATAAAAAATGATCTCTTTGCAGTCTTTTTCTGTATGTTCTTCAAAGGTGTATTTTCCTAAACTGTAACCTTCTAAACTGCTTGAATACAATTTTATGGCACATAAAAGCCCAAAAGATAAAGATTTATAATGGACATGCGGGGATTTCTAAACTACACTAGCATAAAAGAAGCAGAATAATTTAACAGGCTTAAAGTCCATTTACAAGTTGAAGTCTAGGGTGTATATTACAAAATCATTACATAGCTTTTGTCATTAAGAGGAAGCAAAACAAATTAGTAATATTATACTAACATTATTCAAATGTTCTGGATTACTTTTTAGAGGGTTCTAATATCAAGACATCTATGACTTATTTTGGAGGTAGAGCAGGTTGGGAAATCTATCAAGGCCAAAGAGGAATTCCTTTTTTTTTTTTTTTTTTTTTTTTACTACAAATATTAAAGTGAAATGCTTGATTTGAAAACAGCTGTAATCATGCCATAAATCCATTCCTCTGTAATATAAAAAAGGTTATACACAGTTCTTCAGCTACAAATACTAATGAAATAAAGTACAGTACCATAATTCTGATTATTTTAAAAACCTGAAAGTTGATGGAATTACTGCAAATCATACAGCTAATAGAGACTTCTATGAATTCATATTTCAAAGTTATAAATCTCATTAAACACTTGAAGAGTACTTATATAGCTTACAATCAAAGTTCTATTTTTATTTACATTTTAAAACTATTTCTAGCTTGTGCATTTCATATTCTGAGTACCAAGATAAATGCAAGTCATAATCGCTTCTAAAAGAATCAATGATCCAGGCACTATTACAAGCTTACTGTTTAAATCTAGCTCTAATATATCAACTTGCATATTTTAATTTAATACTCAGTAAGTTATGAATCATTATAACTCTTTTAAATACTTTTCCATGTTCTTATGACCATGGAATTGAATTCTAAAATTAAGAAAACTATTTAATGTACTTTTAATCATGCTTTATAAAATAAACTTTGAGAACTAAAACTTCTTATAACCAAATGGAAAGAAATGTTAGCAGAGAACATACCAAAATGGGGTAACATTTTTCTTTCCCCTTAGGGTAACTCTGCCTGCCATCAATATTTAAAAGTAGGTACTTACTAATTCTGGTTTATAGTCAGCATATTCATAAATAATGGTAAGTTGCTGGGATGCCTAGGTGGTTCAGTTCATGATCCCAGGGTCCTGGGATCGAGTCCCACATGGTCTCTTTGTTCAGCAGAGATCCTGCTTCTTCCTTATGTGCTCTCTGTCTCTGACAAATAAACAAAAATGTTGAAAACAAAATGGCAAGTTGTATACTAAACTTCCATTATGTGTATACTGTATGTACAACGTAGAAAGGGATGTATTGCTAGGTCAGGATCCTGAAATTAAAATATAATTTTTTAAAAAGAGTCACCTTTATTTCTTGCCTCCTCCTCCTGCCCTCTCATTATCTCTTCTACCTTCTCTAGATAGGGTTTTGTCCCTTTCACTTTCCTGACACTCTTGTTATGTAAACTTCATGTTTCCAAATCCAAGAGTCATTTCAATACCTTCTTTTCAGTAGCTCATACTTGACACAGTTGATTTCTTCCACCTTAAAATACTTTTTCCTTTGATATCTATGGCATGACTCTCTATCTTCATTCCTCTTCATGGGGTTTCACATTCCTGTTGTTCCATAAAGTGGCTCCTTCTCTTCTTCTAACCTCAAAATGTGGTAATGTCTCAAGATTCAGTCCTGGATTGTTCTTTCTTCTTAATCTACACAATCTCTGTAAAAGTTTCAACCTAAATATTAATACCTATGTATTTTTAAGTCCCCGGTAATTTCTGCTTCCAATTCTATCTGTGAATTCCAGCTTTGAATATTCAAATGCTATGATAGCTAAGTATTCAGATGTCTTGTATCCAAAACTGTTTGTTTGTTTACAATCTTTAGCTTCTGAGTGATTGACATTTTTTTTTAAGATTTTATTTATTTGACAGAGAGAAACACAGCCAGAAAGGGAACACAAGCAGGGGGAGTGAGAGAGGGAGAAGCAGGCTTCCCGCCGAGCAGGGAGCCGGATTTGGGACTCGACCCCGGGTCTCCGGGATCATGACCTGAGACGAAGACAGTCTCTTAACCAACTGAGCCACCCAGGCGCCCCAGTAATTGACATTATTATCCCTTTGGTAATAGAATAACATTAGCAGTCATTGAATTCTTCCCTTGCCCCTCTTTTACATCCACTCTGTGATAATATCCTGCCAACTGTACATTAACAACCTATCCAAACTCCGTATTTCTGTATATATTTTATTACTGCTTCAATCCAAGTATTTCTCATCCTTTACCTAATACAATGACCTCTTAAATAGTTTCTCTATTTTTCTCTTCAAATACTTTCTTCATGAAACAACTGAAGTGTCTTTTAAGACCATAAATTGAGAGGCGCCTGAGTGGCTCAGTTGGTTGAGTGATTGCTTTGGCTCAGGTCATGATCCCGGAGACCTGGAGTCCCAGATTTGGCCTTGCATCGGGCTCCCTGCTCGGTGGGACACCTGCTTCTCCCTCTCTCACTCCCCCTGTTTGCGTTCCCCCTCTCGCTGTGTATCTCTCTGTCAAATAAATAAATAAACTCTTTTAAAACAAAACAAAATAAAACTATACATTGAAATTGTCAGCTCTATGCTAGAAGCTTTATAATAGCCCATTATGCTATTTAAAATAAAGCCTAAACTTTTTACTACAGAATCCAGAGCTGGCATGATCACTTTCTTGGAAGCCTCTCTCATGACACACAATCACCTTCTCCTTTATGCCCTATTGTTCAACCACTCTGACTCCCCTCCACCATTTGCAAAACATGTCAAATGAATTCTTATCCAAAATTTTTCACAGTTTTTTTTTTTTTTTAATTTGAGCACACTCTCCTCTGACTTGTCCACAGATGGATTCATCTACCTTTACAGTCTCTGTTCTATGGTCTTTTCTCAGAAATAACTTCCTGCAACCTCCAATATCCAAAATATGACTCCTACATTGAGTCTCAATCACTATCATATCTCTGCATTTTATGTCTATTATCTGAAACTATCTCAAAATTATTTTGAGTTTATTGGTATACTTTTTTCTTTCTATCAACTTTTTTTTTCCTTCTTTTTTCTTTCTATCACTTACCCTAATGTGGGCTCCAAGAAAAGCAAGGGCCATGCATGACTGTCCAGGGCTATCTCACCAATATGGGAACATCATAGGAGAGCAGTACATCTCTGTTAAATAAAAGGCTATTAATGTTCAAATTTTCAAAACAGTCAGATACACACAATTTAAAATAACTACTATGATTCTCCATTTCAAAAGAAATGCTTTTATAGTAATCAACAAGATAAAACTTCCAGCAATAAGTTAATGAATTGCAAATGCCTTTCAAGAGGTGGGGGGAATGAACTTTTTTGTTTGTTTGTTTGTTTGTTTTCAAATGGCAAAGAATTGTGTTTTTGTTTCTATGGCACTATTTGTAATGGATGAGCAAATACAATACAAGAAATTTAGTTTCTGGGACATCTGGGTGGCTCAGGCTGTGAAGGAGCTGCCTTCATCTCAGGTCATGATCTCAGGGTCCTGGGATAGAGCCCACCCTAAGGTTTTACCCTCAGCATGGATTCTTTTCTCCCTCTTCCTTTGTTGCTCCCCCTGTTTGGGCTCTTTCACTCTAAGTAAAATCTTTAAAAACAAATTAATTTCTTAAAATAAAGGACACGCCAAAAATAATTTGAATAGATTTATGTCCAATGTGCCCTGTTGCTCTTTCTTCCTGTGTTTTCCTTCTCAGCTACATTTCTACGCATTGCATGTTGTTCTTTCTATTTTTATTTGTTTATTGACCAATCCTGCAATTCAACAGCAAATTCTATTAAAGTTACTAACACATACTCTTTTCTGCCAGTGAACAAGCATGGAGGCAACATATAAAAATTGCTCAGTAAATAATTGTTGAATAAAGGAATGAATGAAAAAAAGTGATTGTAGGCCTAAACACTTTGTACTCTATCATTAGTTATCATTGAAATCTTAATTTTAGAAGATCCAACACCAATTCCATAAACTTTCAACTGTGTGTAAATGATTTCTCATTTCACTGATCATTTATGGCTTTTGCTTATACCTGGTTTGAAGCACTTATAATATTGTTAATATTTTTGCAAATATCTTGCAAAATAATTAGTATATTAGTTCTTTGATGTCAGAATTATATTTTTATGGAATGTATTTGACATTTAACATTGTGTAAATTTAAAGTGTATAACATATTACTTGGAGAAATTTATATATTATGGCTACTATTATAGACATATTTGTCATATTACACAATTAGAGAATAATACCATTGTCTATATTCATC
>PITA01031467.1:0-15182 GCA_004023965.1 Spilogale gracilis
CACAGCTAGAGAGGGAACACAAGCAGGGGGAGTGAGAGAGGGAGAAGCAGGCTTCCTGCTGAGCAGGGAGCCCGATGTGGGGCTCGATCCCGGGTCTCCGGGATCATGACCTGAGCCGAAGGCAGTGGCTTAACCAACTGAGCCACCCAGGCGCCGCCAACACTGCCTCTTTCAACAGGGGTCCGTGTTAGAGTTGAAAGAAGATAAGTACAAGAGTATTCAAAGATGATAGATTTAGATGGAGCCCAGGAGAATAAGAAGTAAGGGCAGTTGATTTTTGGTAGAAAGATAGGGAGTGTGTGTGTGTGTCTTGTGTTTAAGCATAGAAATAATTGGATATCTAAATACAAATAGTTAAGACAGGGCTGAGGAGGACTATCAGTGTTGAGGTAAATTTTTTTTTTCCAAAGATTTTATGTATTTATTTGACAGAGAGAGACACAGCGAGAGAGGGAACACAGGCAGGGGGAATGGGTGAGGGAGAAGCAGGCGCCTCGCTGAGCAGGGAGCTCCATGTAGGACTCGATCCCAGGACCCTGGGATCATGACCTGAGTCAAAGAAAGACGCTTAACCACTGAGCCACCCAGGTGCCTGAGGAGATAAATTTTTTAATCACCAACTCAGATGATCTATGGGAAATTTACTTTGCACCAAGATTTAAACACCACCAAATTGTTGTCCTCTATTATATATGGTTCTTAGGGCTTTGTTACATAAGCAGTAAGAAGCTTACCATACGTTTTCCATTTTTAGTGGTGGTTACATAGAATAATACAGATGTTCAACACGTATCCTAGTATAAATAACAGGGAAATAGATCTCCTTAAAATAAATTAGTGAATATTTCTTGAGCTCTTTTACCATGTGCATGAAACTCAGAAGGGCTAGGGAATTCTGAAGCGTATTTTAGAGGATTATGCCTTTTGGTGTTTGGGTCCTGGTATGTGGGTAAGGTACTTCCTTGGTATGTGATGTTTGTTCAAGCATTCTGAATTGAATGCAGGTTGTTTGAATTTGCTATGTTGGGAGGAGGTATCTTGCCTTTACTGTATAATGCTATATAAATTATTTTTATATATTCTTAGTGTTTTTTTTGAATTTGCCATTATTATTTTTTACTTTTATTTCTTTTTAAAGCTTTTATTTATTCATTTGAGAGAGAGCACTAGCAAGGGGAGCGGCAGATAAGAGGAGAGGAAGAAACAGGCTCCCTGCTGAGTAGGGAGCCCGGTATAGGGCAATCCCAGGGCCCTGGGATCATGACCTGAGCTAAAAGCAGACACCCAACTGAGTGAGCCACCCAGGTGCTCTAATTATTACTATTTATTTATTTATTTAAAAAAGATTTTATTTATTCATTTGAGAGAGAGTGAGTGAGAGAGAGCATGAGAGGGGAGAAGGTCGAGGGAGAAGCAGACACCCCACAGAGCCGGGAGCCTGATGTGGGACTCGATCATGACCTGAGCTGAAGGCAGTGGCCTAACCAACTGAGCCACCCAGGTGCCCCTAATTATTACTATTTTTTAAAGTCTTAAAGAGTGTGCATTCAAGAGGGTGTGCATTCAAATAGGAGGGAGAGGCAGAGGGGGAGAGGAGAGAGACTCTCAAACAGACTCCATGCTGGGCATGGGTTCCGATGTTGGGCTTGATCCCAGGACTCTGAGATTACAGCCCGAGCCCAAACCAAGAGACAGATGCTCAACTGACTATGCTACCCAGGCACCCCTGAATTTGCAATTTTTTTTTTTAAAGATTTTATTTATTTATTTGACAGAGAAAGACAGAGAGGGAATTTAAGCTGGGGGAGTGGGAGAGCGAGAAGCAAGCTCCCTGCTGAGCAAGGAGTCCCATGTGGAGCTACATCCCAGAACCCTGAGATCATGACCCCAGCTGAAGTAGTCACAACCAACTGAGCCACCCAGGCGCCCCAAGCGGTTATTTTTTTAAAGATTTTATTTATTTGACAGAGAGCAGGGAGAGTGGGAAAGGGAGGGAGAAGCAGACTCCCTGCTGAGCAGGGAGCCTGATGCGGGGCTTGATCCCAGGACACTTGGCATCATGACCTGAGCTGAAGGCAGATGCTTAACAGACTGAGCCACCCAGGTGCCCCCTGAATTTGCAATTATTATTGTATACTTAGATCTTTTGTCCTGTGGGTATTAAAACAACTTTTATGGGTTTTTATGGGTGCAGTTTTTTAATTTACATGCTAAAAATTACACACTAAAATAAGCACATTTTTAATGTGGTAAGTCTCTTAAACTTATAAATCTGTATATTAGCTTTTTCCCCACAGTCATTGTGTATTCTTCTATTGACAAACCTGAAATGAGCTCTGAGCATCTTAAGAGTACATTCATCCTGAACGTTTGCTCTCCTGTCAATTTTTTTTAAGGTTTAAAGTTCATAGGAAAAACTTTGATGTTTCTTAAGGAAAACTGTACATGAATATTTATCTTACTTTGTATATCCTGAAAGTGGATGTTATGATTGTCCATTTTTTTTCTCCAGAGCAAGGAGTTTTCCCATTTTTGCTCTGTGGAACTGGTTAGTTGTACTGTATACATTGTTCTTCTGTTGTCAACAGTGTTTTCCCTTCTCAGAACTAAGAATTACACATTTTTTTTTTTTAAATTAATGGATTCCTCTAAAAAGAGTAGATTTCTTTTTTCCCCCTGCAGGGATTTCTGATGAAAATTTCAGGGAATTCTTGGGTATCTCAAGTTTTTATTAACTTCAGAATTTTTTAGCTCATTTGCCTAATACTCAAAAAATAAGATGACTTTTCCTTTCTCAAGGGCATAAAAACTTTTAAATGTACCCATTTGCATAAAACCTACTTAAAAATATCAGAGTTTTACAGTATATTTTTGAACTCTTGCACATAAGAATTTTTTTTACTATGATTCTATGAAAACTCCTTTGTATTATTCATCCCTTCTCTTACTGAAACATGTGAGTGGCTTGCTTGGATATGTATCTCTGTCCTTTCTTTGATAAGCACTTTGAGGGACTTTTTTGAAATTGTGTTGTAGCCACCATATCAACTCTACAGAAATATGGTTTCATGATTAACTCAACAGAAAGCACATTGGCAGCAGTCCAGAAGCTGACTCACCAAGGAGTAATGATAGACACTTTGAACGGAATGGCCTATCCCAGGGTCCTATTTCAAAGCTTCGTGCTATGATTACATCAGTGAAAGGCAGCCAAGAAATCAAGATGAGATCTTGCTTGTACCTCCTGGGGATAATTGTAGGAAGGACATAAGTAGTAGGATGCAAGTAAGATATTTTCTTAACAATCTTGTAAAACTTGGGGACCGAAACTGGGTGAGGATTCAGAATGGTGGTGACCTTTGTGGTGCTGCAGTGGCATTTCCTTTTTGGGCCTGGATGAAAATAGTCTTGCAGTGACTAAGGGTTAACTCAAGGAGCTCAATGCATATCAGTTTTCTAGAGCTTAGGGAATATACTTAACTCACTAGTAAGCACAAGTATCATGTTCACGTCAGACACTGTAGCTACTGTTTCCTACTTGAACGGAGCACAAGAAACCAAAGCAAGACCAGAATCAGTTCAGTTTTGGGAACAGACCCTTTTTGCTTACTAGTACTGCACATTTTAGGAGTAAAAATACTATGAAAGTAGACTTACTTCAGAACTGTGAAATAAGTACCAATTCCGATTGTTTTTGTGGGTTAGAGTGATTGCAGCTCCATTTCTAAGTCCAGTCTCATAGCCTTAAGCTTTTCTATATGACAAATTGTCACCTTAATTCTTAACTTTGTGGAAGTAGCATTATATCCTTTTCATGTTTCTTGAATGTTATCTTTCAGTAAGAAATCACCTTAATAATCTGAAAATATTTTTGAGATAAGCTAAGTGAATATGCCATGATGATAGGTTGACCCATTTTTGATTATCGTAGTACTTTGTTTCTCAGTAAAAATTGTTGCACATGGTAGTTCTTTTCTATGGGATATTATGAAAGATTGCTTTGAGGAATTTGCTACATCCTTTCAAGCATAATATTTAAGAATGAAAATCTAGTATTCAAAGTACTGTCATTTTCATATGATTTTTCTCCAGAATGTGCCTCCCAAAAGTTAAAAGTGCTTTTTTTTCTTTCTTTTTTAAAGTTTATTATTATTATTAGTTTTAGTAATCTCTACACCCAATGGGGAGCTGGAATTATGACCCTGAGATCAAATTGCGTGCTCTTCCGACTGAGCCAGCATGGTGCCCTGAGAGTGTTTTTCTTTAAGAAGTAGGTTACTTGTGATATTTTTGTATAGTTTGAGAATATAGATATTTTACCCCCCAGGCATCTGGGCATGGTTTCATGGTGCTGAGAGGAAACAAACAACTTCCTCTTAGTCTGTGCTGCTTTTCTGCCTTTTTGGAATGGAATACTTTGACATTGGCCATTTTGTTTTTGAGTTGGCCTTACATTTGCTAGTCCTACTTAATTTCACATTGTTTGAACTTCCATGTGTAAATTATTTATTAGCTAGCTTTATGACTTGACAAGTTAAAAGTTACCTTATCTCTTTGTCCCTTAATTTCCCCCTCTGTAAAATGGGATGATACCTTGGGGTGCCTGGGTGGCTCAGGCTTTAAGCGTCTGCGGGTCCATGATCCTGGAGTCCTGGGATTGAGCCCCGCATTGGGCTTCCTGCTCTGCGGGAGGCCTGCTTCTCCCTCTCCCACTCCCCCTGGTTGTGTTCCCTCTCTGTTTCTCTCTCTGTCAAATAAATAAATAAAATCTTAAAAAAAAAGAAAAAAAAGGGATGATACCTTGTAGGGCTGTCTTAAATGCTCTGTTTTGTGTTGGTTATTACAATTATTACAAATAAGAGCCTTGACTTCTTCCCCACACTATTTGTAGCTCTCTTTGTTGTAATTTTTTCAGAGGCACTATGACTCAGAATTTAATAGAACTTTTAAAAAAGTTCTTTATCATAAGTAACTATAAATTTGCTACTTATTGAAAAATAGTGTTATTTTGTTCCCTCAGATTGAGCTCTGAAAGATAAAAAATTAGTAGAAAGTGAGCCTTTCTCTATGTCTTAGAGGTACCCAGATACTACCAAATGTAGGTATCGTTTGATTTGAATTCTGAGTGTAAATGCAGTTATGTAGAACAAAGCAGGTTGCATGGGACTGGAAGTACTGGAAAGATAAAACTAGTAGGTAGCAAACTGTCACTTAAACTGAGTGATGGAGCAGCAGAGAATTTGGGACTACTGAGTTTTTGTTTTTTTTTTTAAAGATTTTTTTATTTTTATTTTTATTTATTTACTTATTTATTTGACAGAGAGAGATCACAAGTAGGCAAAGAAGAAGGCAGAGAGGCAGGCAGAGAGAGAGAGGAAGAAGTAGGCTCCCCGCCAAGCAGAGAAGCCCGATGTGGGCCTTGATCCCAGGACCCTGAGATCATAACCTGAGCTGAAGGCAGAGGCTTTAACCCACTGAGCCACCCAGGCGCCCAGGACTACTGAGTTCTATTTATAACACCCAATTGTTTTGAAATGACTAGCCTTGAAGCAAAGTAATTTAAAACTCAGATATGCCAGAATTTGAGATTCCTTTCCACTTAAAAAATGTCTTTTAGGGGCGCCTGGGTGGCTCAGTTGGTTGAGCGGCTGCCTTCGGCTCAGGTCATGATCCCAATGAGCCGGGATCGAGTCCCACATCGGGCTCCCTGCTCAGCGAGATGCCTGCTTCTCCCTCTCTCACTCCCCCTGCTTGTGTTCCCTCTCTGGCTGTGTTTCTCTCTGTCAAATAAATAAAATCTTAAAAAAAAAAAATGATGACATGGAAATTACAAAATAAAACCACAATAATATCACTACAGACTCACCAAGAACAGCTAAAATTAATATAAAAACTGATAATACCAAGTGTTGAGGATGCTGAGCTCCTAGAATTCTTATATACTGGTGGTGAGAATGTGAAGCAGTATAGCCACTTGGAAATAGTCTGGCAGTTTTATAGAGTTATAAGCATACATTTACTATACAATCCTGCAATTTCCACTCCCTAGGTATTTAACCTAGAGAAATGAAAACACATCCTCATACAAAGACCTCTGTGCACATATTCATTAAGAACTTTACCATAACAGCCAAAAACTAGAAACCCAGATATCCATCAACTAGGGAATAAACTGTGGAATATCCAGTGGAGTACTACTTAGCAATTAAATAGAACCTACTACTTCTTTTAATAACAGGGGTGAATCTCAGAAGCATTATGCTCAATGAAAGAGGGCTGATACAGAAGAGTACATAGTATGATTCTATTTATATGACACTTCAGGGAAAAAGCCAAAAAGACAGAAAGTGATCAGTAACTGCAAGAGACAGAAAGAGAAGGGGAGTGAGCATGAAGGGTGCAGGGGTGCCTTTTCTGACAAGACAAATAGGAGGCGTTGAATGACTTTTTACATTTATAAAAACTCAGATTATATAAAGATAGGTGAATTTTATTTTGTACAAATTATACCTCAATAAAGCTAATTTTTTCCCCATTTAGCAGGAAAAATTAAAAAAAATCAGAAGTATGCACATGTGCTCTAAGAAAGTATTTTTCCTAAATCTTAGAGTTTAGTACCCTAAGCAACTACTGGAACCATGTTTAGGGGTACAAACCATTTTACTGAAATCTGAACTCAGAATATATGACTTAGGGAGGACCAGGAGATTTGTATAACTAAGTCCTTTCTGATGGAGCTCATGAACTGCATTTAACCCATAGTGAAGACAAGTTTCAAGTTACACAGGGCAAGCGAGCTAAAACAGATTAAACTAAAGTTAGTGCAGCACAGACATCTCAAGCGCTTGGCTTACACCACACTTTTGCTAATGGTCAAGGTTATTTTGGGACTGGAATATTTTAAAGTTCGTTTTCACTGCAGCTCTTACCCATTAATTCTATTAATCAAAGGCTTCCAAAAGAACAATTCTGAAAAAAGTTCTGAGTACTCAACTTTCATTCTCACCTACTGTGTTACACGCAAGCAATTAGGATCAACATAACGCCAACAGCTTATTAAAAAAAGCAAGACAAAGTTTCTTTGATACCTCATTAATCACATCTACCTTACAATAGCTTCTTCGTGAGAAAACACTAAAGAGGCTGTTTATGTCTAATTAGTGCAATGATTATTTCAGTCTGTCTTCATACCTTTGCTCTTCTATTTATTATGGTGATAATCTCCTTAAAGTAAACTTCTACACTGTGTAGGTATTAGTGGTTGGAAAAGAATATTGATTCATTCCATATCCATTTTAAACACGTTTCATTGATTCATTCCATATCCATTTTAAACACGTTTCATTCTAAGCAAAGACCCCACTGAAAATGGAAAGATACTTATTTTCACTCCCCTATGGGCTGAGTTTACCTATGTATCTTAAACATTTACCCTAAGACTGAAGTCCAGACTATCTTTAAATACTTAGAAAGTCACTGTAGAAACAGGATCAGCCTAATATTAGATACATTAGTCAGAACTCTCAATTGTTAAGTGAAAGAAACCCAAGCTAACAAAATCAGAACTGAGTGGCTCACCGGATACTGAAATAAAGAATGAACTTCAAGCAGTAGGGCCTCAAAGACTCGGCGCCACCAGATCCATCTCTTTATCTCATGTTGCTCTTTACTTATTTGGCCTCATTCTCTCCCACTGTAGACAAACCTCCTGCCTCCTGCTAGTTTCCTAACTTCACAAGCCCAGAAGAAAATTGACCACTTGTTCCCTCATCTGTTTATCAATACCAGTCAGGTATGCCTATTGGCCCTTTGGGTCAAATGCCAGTTAGGAGTCAAGAAGAACAAAAAATTGGCCAGACCTGCTACACATGTTCAACTTTAAGACACCAGGAAATGAGGACTAAGATATCTTGAATAAAATGAAAGCAATGACTTGCTACTATCTATAAATTATCCTGACTCCGTGAATTAAAAGCAAGATCTCAGAAACAAACAAAAACATAATGAGGGACACCTGGGTGGCTCTGCGGTTATGTGTCTGCTCAGCTCATGATCCCAGGGTCCTGGGATCAAACCCCACATCAGGCTCCCTGCGAGGCGGGAAGTCTGCTTCTCTCTGCCTGCTCTTCCCCCTGCTTGTGCTCTCTCTCTCTCTGTCTCTCTCAATCTAATAGATAGATAACATTTAAAAACACACACACACACACACACACACACACACACACAATGAATACCCTATTCCTTTTGCTAGTATATATAATAAAGTATTGGGGGGAGTTCCTAATGTCCAAAAAATCAACTTAAGGATACAACCTAAGAATCAGTAAAAACCCTTCAAATATATCCAAAAAAGATAAGGAAAAAATAAGGAAATCCAACCCCTGGAACTGAACGACTGACCTATAATTACAGCAAAGTCCTATGATGGGGAAAAAAAGGAAAGTTCAATTTCATGGGCTTACATACAATATTTTATCAAGAAATAGAGCAATTTTATTTTAAAAATTCACTCAGTGATATACCAGTCTGAAACTAAAGGATAACACGAGACCCATACTGGGGACAATCATAATCACCACAGCAATGGCTGAGATTCATACAACACTTGGGGAGCTAAATCTCTCCCCAGAAATACCTCCCTCTTTAAAAGGCATTTTTTTTAAAAAAATATTTTTATTTATTTGACAGAAACACAGCCAGAGAGGGAACACAAGCAGGGGGAGTGAGAGAGGGAGAAGCAGGCATCCCGCCCAGCAGGGAGCCGGATGCGGGGGATGCGGGGCTTGATCCTGGGTCTCTGGGATCATGACCTGAGCCAAAGGCAGTCGCTTAACCAACTGAGCCACCCAGGCGCCCCCATGTCATCATCTTTTTATGTGCTCATTTGTCATTCATTTATTTTCTTTTGCCCATTTAAAAAAATTAGGTGTTTGTTTGTTTGTTTACTGTTAACTTGCAAGAATTCTTCAGATATTCTGGATATGAGTCCTTGATTCCAGGTTTTGCAAATCACACGTTTTGTAAATATGTTCTCACAATTTGTGGTTTGCCTTTTCATTTTCTTAACAGTATGTTCAAAGATTGAGAAACTTATGAAGTCTAAATTACTGGTTTACTTTTTCCTTTATAGTAAATGTCCTTTATGGCTCTTTAAGGAATCTTCTCTAAACCTAAGGTCATTAATATTTACTTAGATTTTCTTCAGGAATTTTTACAGTTTTATGTTCTATGTTTAGGTCTGTGAAACACTTAAAGTCTGTTTAATGAGTGAGGTAAGGATTGAGGTTCATCTTTTTGTATATGGTTATCTAAATTTTTCTCTAATGCTTTAGATGCATCTCACAAATTGACATATTGTGTACTTATATTTAGTTTGAAATATTTTCCAGTTTGTCTCTGGCTATGGGTTATTTAGATATGTATTGTTCAATTAACAAATATTTGGGGTTGTTTGAGATATTGTCATTGATTTCTTTTTTAATTTTGTGATCAGAGAACAGACTGTAAGGTTTCAGTCTTTTGAATTTGAGATTTGTTTTGTGGGAAGATGTAGCATAGTGAATATTCTATGTGTCCTAGGAAAGAAAGTGTATCTTGCAGGTAGATATCGATTATTGGTTGATAGTATCATTAGAGTCTTATCCTTTTTTTTTTTTTTTTAAGATTTATTTATTAGAGAGCACACATGTAGTCGAGAGCCAGTGGTGGGGACAGAGGAAGCAGGAGAGAGAGAATCTCAAGCCAACTTCCTGCTGAGCATGGCACCCCGATGTGGATCCTGAGATCATGACTTAGGCTGAAGTCAAGAGTTGGACGCTTAACTGACTGAGCCACCCAGGTGCCCTTTCTTAGTCTTTTGTATACTTATATATATTTTTTGTCAACTTGTTCTGTTACTGAAAGGAGTGCTGAAATCTCAAAACTACAGTTGAGGATTCAGTTCTGTCAGTTTTTACCTCTTGTATTTTGAAGGTATGTTTGTTTTTAGATTTTATTTATGGAATACCTGGGCAGCTCAGTCAGTTTAGTGTCTGTCTTCAGCTCAGATCATGATCCCAGGGTGCTGGGATCAAGAGAGCCTGCTTTTCCCTCTCCCTTTTCCACTTCCCCTGCTTCTTAAAAATCTTAAAAATGATTTAATTTATTTGAGGTAGAGCAAGAGAGAGTGAGCATGAGCTAGTGGGGAAAGGTCCTAGGTAGAGGGGAGAAGCAGACTCTCCTGTTGAGCAGGGAGCCCAGTGCAGGGCTCAATCCCAGGACCCCAGGATCATGATCTGAGTTGAAGGCAGACACTTGACTGAGTTGCCTAGGCGTCCCTTGAAGGTCTGCTTTTAGCTGCATAGACATTTTAGGATTGTTAGGTCTTCTCAGTAAATTTGCCCTTTAATCACAAATGACTTGTTCCATTTCATCTTGGTAATATTTGCTGTCTCCAAGACCTCTTTGTCTGACATGAATATAGTTACTGTAGCTTTTTTATGACTAGTATTTGCATAGTGTATCTTTTTCCATTTTTTATATTCATCCTGTGTCTTTATATTTACAGTGTATTTCTTAAGTTAGCATATAATCAGGTCTTTTTTTTTTTTTTTTAAAGATTTTATTTATTTGACAGAGACACAGAGAGGGAACACAAGTAGGGGGAGTGAGAGTGGGAGAGGGAGAAGCAAGCTTACCACGGAGTAGGCAGCCTGATGTGGGGCTTGATTCCAGGACCCTGGGATCATGACCTGAGCCGAAGGCAGCTGCTTAATGACTGAGCCACCCAGGCACCCCCAGGTTGTTTTATTTTTTTAAAGATTTTATTAATAAGTAATCTCTATACTGGGCTTGGGGCTCAAACTCACAACCCCAAGATCAAGAGTCCTGAGCTCCATCAGCTGAGCCGGCCAAGGTGCCTCAAAGGCCTTGTTTTTGTTTTTTTGTTTTTTGTTTTCTTTTTAAAGATTTTTGTTTATTTATTTATTTGACAGAGGGAGGCAATAAGAGGGAACACAAGCAGTGGGAGAGGGAGAAACAGGATCCGCGCGGAGCAGGGAGCCTGATTCGGGGCTCCATCCTAGGATCCTGGGATCATGTCCTGAACAGAAGGCAGATGCTTAATGACTGAGATACCCAGGTGCCCCTAGGCCTTGATTTTTAAATTTGGTTTGACAATCTCCACCTTTTAATTAGTGTCTTTACAAAGATCCATTAACATTTAACTTAAGTATTGATATGATACAGTTAGGTTTAAGTCTGCCATCTTGCATTTGATTTCTGTTGTGGGGATCCCCTGGGACCTCCAGAATTGGTACAAGATTATTGAGGTATGGGGGTGCCTGGGTGGCTTAGTCTGTTGAGTATCTGCCTTCGACTCAGGTCATGATCCCAGGGTACTGGGATCAAGTCCTGCATCAGGCTCCCTGCCCAGTTGGGAAGTCTGCATCTCCTTCTGCTCTCCCCCCGCCTCCTGCTCATGCTCTCTCTCATTCTCTCTCTCAAATAAATCTTAAAAACAACAACAACAACAAAAAACAACAAAAAAAACAAAACCCACAAAAAAACAAAAGATTATTGAGGTATATAGTTGATACATAGTGTTACATTAGTTTCAGGTGGAATCTACAATTATTTTGAATGGACAATATTTGATATACAGCAAATGCAGAAACCCTCTTGGAACTTCTCTTATGTCTCTAAAAGCAGAAACTTGGGAGTGAATCTTCTATGAATCTCCTTCCCAGGGAATTTTTATGGCCATAAAGGAAACAAATATCAGTAAGACCACTAACCCCTGCATAAATAGACATTATCATAGACTTTCTTATCTTCTGTTTATTCCCCTAGAAATCCATTTTCTCTTCTTATGGGAGCCTTTCAGCTCCTCTGTCTCCTAATAAATTAAGTATAAAAGGCCCCATCTTTAGCTGTTTAGAAAGTTACCACTTTTGGTAGCAAATATTGGAGATAGCAAATATTACCAAAATTTCATATACATAATGAATGAACGTTTCCTTCCCCTCCCCCATCATTTTCAGTGTAATTTACAGGCCTCCAATATTGAACCGAAGAGAGAAGAGGAAGAGTTGTTTCTCCCCGACACTATTCATCTCTTCCACTCTTTTTTTTTTAATTACAAAAAATATATATATTTTAAGTAATCTCTACACCCAGGATGGGCTTCAAACTCATGATCCTAAGATCAGGAGTTGCATGCTCCACTGATGGGAGCCAGCCAGGCACCACCATCCCCTATCTCATCTATTCTTAATTTTTTCTTTTCTCGCCATTTTTTGGATTAAGTATTTTGTGATATTTACTTTATCTCCTACATTAGTATATTAACTGTACTTATTTCCCCAGCTGCTGTAGGGTGTATAGTAAACCCTTTTAATTTATCATTGTCTACTTTTAAATAATATTATACTACTTGGTGTATAACTCTGCTGAGCAGGGAGCCTGATGCAGGACTCCATCCCAGGACCGTGAGATCATGACCTCTGAGCCGAAGGCAGACGCTTAACTGAGCCACCTGGGTGCCCCTTTCCAGTGGTTCTTCTTTACCCACCCTCTTGGACTCTCGCTCTGTGCATGTACAGCTTAGTTTAGTAAAGACACAAGAATGCCCTTATAGGTTACAGCTACTTCAGCCTTCTGAAACATGTATTTGAATTTCTGTTGGGTTCTGTTGGGACTTGGATTCCCCCTTTTTTGGCCAGGGTGTGGAAAGTGCTTTGGGGCAAAAAGTTTAGGCCGTTACAGGTCTCAGGTAGTTTGTCTCCTTTCTCTCATATCCAAGAACTGTTGTTTCATATATTATTATGCCCAGTGTTCTAGTTGGTTATGGTGGGAGGGCTGGTTCCAAACCAGTTACTCTTTTGTGACTAGACTAATCTTTTAGAAATGCAAGATTCTGCATGATGAAAGCTATTATTATAATGGGTTGGCTCAGTCAGTAGAGCAGGTGACTCTTGATCTTGGGGTTGTGAGTTCAAGTGCAGGTTATAGATTACTTGAAAAAAAAAACGAAACCTCAAAAGCTGTTAAAGCTTTTGACTACATTAATATATTGCATTTTGCAGGTAACCTTTTATAGCAGCTATCTTGGCTTAGTCAGTATCCATGTTCTATTTATTACAGAATTTCATGTAAATTAAGAAATGTCTAGCCTCTATAATAGGATTGTAAATGGTACCGTGGACCTACTACTTCACCAGCTGCTTCCTAATGCCTCCGAGGGTTGCTAGCTGGCACTGTATCACTGGCCACTGTAGTTTGAGCTTAAAGATACAATGTCACTAATTAATTATGGATTCTGTTCTTGTTCTGTAATATCCTAACACTTTCAGTAAAAGATTTTGTATTGGCATTTACAAGCTGGTATTCATTAGAATATGGGAATAATTAATAGGATTAGCCTCTTAAAAACGCATTTAAACATTAGAAGAGTAAAGGTGATTTTAAGTGACTATCTTTTCAGATGCAGGAGGCATTAAATTTTCATATGTATTGCTTAAAGGAAAGATTGTGTGCCTGAAGGTATCTCTTTGTAGTCCTATTTTTTTTTAAAGAATACAGACTTTAGTTTCGTTTTCTTATTATTTTCTTTTCCACTCCTCATCACCATAAGATTTAAAAATTTGTAGTGTACTGGGATTGCTTTTTGTTGTTTTGTTTTTTGTTTTTTGTTTTAAGAGTGAGAGAGCATGCAGGCAGGAGAGGGATAGGGAATGGTAAGCAGCCTCCATACTAAGCTCTTAGAGGCAGGTCTCTGTCTCACAACTCTGAGATCATGACCTGAGCTGAAATTAAGTGTCCATTGCTCAACCAACTGAGCCACCTAGGCACCCCTTGTACTGGGATTTGTATTAAAAGTTGCAACACATACCTGGTAGACTTTATAATCATACTGTGTAATTTCCATCTCATTTTCACTGAAATTGGCTACCAGGCTCGTTCAATTGAAAGAGCACACAACTCTCGATCCTCAGGGTCATGAGCTCAAGTGCCACGTTTGGTGTAGAGATTACTTAAAATAATTTTCCCGAAATTAGACCATCTTTGTTCACCAGAACCTTTATTTCACTGGAACAAATCTTTGTGCCAAATTTGGCACCACTTGAAGATTAGTGCTAGCATTTAAATGTCAACAAAACATGTTCAGTAATTTCCTATCATTTTTAATTTATTAATTTTTAAATTACTTTTTCCACATATTTTATTCATTTATTAGAGACAGACGGAACTCTAGTGGGGAGGAGAGGGAGAAGCAGGTTCCCCGCTGAGCAGGGAGCCCAAAATGGGACTTGATCCCAGGACCCTGGGATCATGACCTGAGCCAGAGGCAGTCACTTAACTGACTGAGCCACCCAGGCACCCTCCCCTCATTTTCTTTTTCTTTTCTTTTTTTTTTTTTTTTTTTAAGATTTTATTTATTTATTTGACAGAGAGAAACACATCTAGAGAGGGAACACAAGCAGAGGGACTGAGAGAGGGAGAAGCAGGCTTCCCGCCGAACAGAAAGCCTGATGTGGGGCTTGATCCCGGGTCTGCAGGATCATGACCTGAGCTGAAGGCAGTCGCTTAACCAACTGAGCCACCCAGGCGCCCCATCATTTTCTTTTCTTTTTAAAAAGGCTTATTTATTTTCGAGAAAGAGAGCACAAGCACAAGCTTGCATGCAGTGGGGGAGGGGCACAGGGAGAGAGAGAGAGAGACAAGACTATCAAGTGGACTTTGCACTGAGCAGAGCCTGCCCTGGGGCTCCATCTCCCAGTCCTGTCATCAGGACCTAAGCTGGAACCAACACCACCCAAGTGCCCTCCCTCATTTTATTGTCATTATTACTACTAGGTAAACAGAAGGTTATAAAAATATTGTGCATTTATTTAATACCTGTTTACTTTCCTTTTATAGCTTTTTTTCATTTTATAGCTGTTATGTCTTGGTAAAAAGTTAATTTATGGGTAAATTGACATATTGTGTCCATGATATATATGGATAAGTAAGATCTTCCTGTAGCTTAAAGATCTTATGAGTACCAGTCTTTACTAATGGTTAAGTGGGATTTGAATAACCGGCAAGGGATTGTTTGACACAGGGAAGCTGCTTATTTATCCTGAAATTGTAAAATACTTTTTCCGATCTAAAATCATCAAATGGGGGTGCCTGGGTGGCTCAGAGGGTTAAGCCTCTGCCTT
>PITA01031468.1:0-15172 GCA_004023965.1 Spilogale gracilis
ACCCTCCAATTTGTTTCTACCTTTTTGCCGATGTTCTTTGTCTCTCGTGGCGGTCCAGAAGTGGGAAATATCACATTTCAGGCTGGTTTCATGGGTGTTCACGGTGGTCTTGTAGTGGTTTTTTTGTTGGAATTCAGCTCTCTTCAGGGAACTCCCTGAAATGCAGTCACCTGGCCTTCCGCCATCTTGACCCTCCTCTCAATTTGTTTCTTATAGTTAAGAGTTCCTTATGCTTTGTCTCCTTCTCTGATTTCATCTTCTTTTATTTTTTTCCTTCCCTTCCCCTATGTTTATCTTTTTTGTTTCTTAAATACCACGTATGAGTGCAATCATATGGTATTTGTCTTTCTCTCTCTGACTTATTTCGTTTAGAATAATGGCCTCTAATTCCACCCAATCATTGTAAAGGGCAAGACTTCATTACTTTTCATGACCAAGTAGCATTCCATTGTGTGTGTGTGTGTGTGTGTGTGTGTGTGTGTGTGTGTGTGTGTGACATCTTTATCTATTCAACTTTAGATGGACATCTAGGCTCTTTCCATAGTTTGGCTATTGTGTACAATGCTGTTATAAACATTGGGGTGCTTCTGCCCCTTCAAAACACTGTTTGTAGCCTTGGGATAAATACCTAGTAGTGCAATTGATGGGTCTTATAGTAGCTGTATTTTTAACTTTTTGAGGAAACTCCATACTGTTTTCCACAGTGGCTATACCAGTTTGCATTCCTACCAACAGTGTAAGAGGGTTCCCCTCTCTCCAATCATTAATTTTTGTCTTCGTTTCTCTTGCCTTGAAGACATGTTTAGCAAGAAGTTGTTGTGGCCCAAGTCACAGAGTTTGCTGCCTCTGTTCTCCTCCAGGATTTTGAGAGATTCTTGTCTCATATTTAGGGCTTTCATCCATTATGAGTCTATTTTTGCATGTGGTATAAGGAAACAATCCAGTTTTATTTTTCTGTATGTAGCTGTCTAATTTTCCCAACATCATTTGTTGAAGACACTGTCTTTTTTTTCCATTGGATATTCTTTCCTGCTTTGTCAAAGATTAGTTGACCGTAGAGTTGAGGGTACATTTAGGGTTCTTTATTCTATTCCATTAATCTATGTGTCTGTTTGTGTGCCAATACCATACTGTCTTAATGATTATAGCTTTTTTTAAGATTTTTTATTTATTTATTTGACACAGAGAGAGATCACAAGTAGGCAGAGGCAGGCAGAGAGAGAGGAAGAAACAGGCTCCCTGCTGAGCAGAGAGCCAGATGCGGGCCTTGATCCCAGGACCTTGAGATCATGACCTGAGCTGAAGGCAGGGGCTTAACCCTCTGAGCCACCCAGGCGCCCAATGATTATAGCTTTTTAAAAAAAGAGAGAGAGAGCATGAGTGGCAGAAGGAACAGAGGGAGAAGCAGGATTACCACTGACCAGGGATTCTGATGTGGGCTGGATCCTGGGACACCAGGATCATGACCTGAGCTGAAAGCAGATGCTTAACTGACTGAGCCACCCAGGCACCCCATGATTAAAGTTTTATAAAACAGCTTAAAGTCTGGAATTGTGATGGCTCCAGCTTTGGTTTTCTTTTTCAACATTACTTTGGCCGTTTGGAGCCTTTCTTCTTTCTAAATCCCAATCTTAAACAGATTTATTATTTTAATTATTATGTTCCATTAGTCTGCATATAGTACATCATTAGTTTTTTTATATAATGTTCATGATTTATTAGTTACATATAACACCCAGTGTTTATCACCACATATGTCCTCCTTAATACCCATCTCCTGGTTACCCTATTCCTCCACCACCCTCCCTTCTGTATCTTTGGGTTAAATACTGAGTAGTGCAATTGCTTGGTCATAGGGTAGCTCTATTTTTCTCTATTTTTAGTGTCTTGAGGAACCTCCATACTTTTTTTCCAGAGTGGCTGTACCAGCTTGCATTTCCACCAACAGTGTAAGAGAGTTCCTCTTTCTCCACATCCTTGACAACACTTGTTTCCTTTCATGTTCATTTTAGCCATTCTAACGGGTGTGAGGTGGTAAATCATTGTGGTTTTGATTTGTATTCCCCTGATGGCAAGTGATGTGGAACGTTTTTTTTCATGTGTCTCTTAGCTATTTGTATGTCTTCCTTGGTGAAATGTCTGTTCATGTCTTCTACCTATTTCTTGACTGGATTATTTGGGGTTTGGGTGTTGAATTTGAGGAGTTTTTTTTATAGATCTTGGATACCAGCCCTTTATCTGATAAGATGTTTGCAAACATATTCTCCCATTCCTTGGGTGGACTCTTAGTTTTGTTGACTGTGTTCTTTGCTCTGCAAAAACATTTTATCTTGATTAAGTCCCAAAAATTCAAGACACATCTCTAAAGGCAAGGGAAACAAAAGCAAAAATAAACTTTAAACGAATTTTCCTCTCCCTACTTATCTCCTTCCAGTACACCTCTATGTGTCACTTTTGAAACAACTTATTTTATCCTAGGACCACACAGAATTACTTCTGTGGAGAATTATATACTATAATAAGGGGCTATCCTTATTTGTACCCCAAATCACTAGCACACATGTGTTCAAACACCACTTGTGTACAGAACAAACAAAGAGCTGCAAAAGTCCATACAGGATCCACCCCAGTCAACAAGTTGTCGGTATCTTTGTTTCTCTACTTTAAATGGTTTAAATATCATGGCTTATGTTTCCAGAATATAGGATAAAAGTAGATGGGGCTTCAGGAATAATTTATCGGACACATTAGGAAATAGTTCTTAATTCAGGGGTTGTAGGCTCATAGTTTATTCCACTAAAGTGAATACATTCCTAGGAAGAAACAAGTGAGCTTATTTTCTACAAGTACTTAAAGTTATCAAATTTGGGGATGAAAGGGACCCTAGAGATGAAGAAATCAAGATCTAGAGGAAAAGGGCTTTTTTTAGATTACAGTGGATTAGTTTTAGAATGGGGTGAATCTGAGTTCTTTTTAGACTATATTGAATATTTATTTCACTTTACCATACCGGGACATTTATAAAGCCTACCTCTCCAAAGAAACAGAAGGAGATCAAATCAGTGATTTTCAAATGTGTTATTAGTTGTATTAAGATTTTTCAGGGACACTTCAAAAACAAAAGTGGACCCTGACAGGTGGAACTTTAAGTTCTACAGCTTCTCTTCAGGGAGAAGAGTTTTTGCTTTTTTTACACTGTTACATACTAGCTCTATTAGTTTTCTGGGGATGCCACAACAAAGTATCACAAACTCTGTGGCTTAAAACAACAGAAATTTATTGTCTCACAATTCTGGAGGTTAGAAGTAAAAAATCAAGGGGTCTCTAGGAACATTCTCCTTTTAAAACCTATAAGAAGATGGGGCACCTGGGTGGCTCAGTTGGTTAAGCGACTGCCTTCAGCTCAGGTCATGATCC
Organism: Spilogale gracilis; assembly: GCA_004023965.1. NCBI lineage: Eukaryota > Metazoa > Chordata > Mammalia > Carnivora > Mephitidae > Spilogale > Spilogale gracilis. The sequence continues at coordinate 3,418 of PITA01031468.1, forward strand.
TGGAGACCCAGGATTGAACCCCACATTGGGCTCTCTGCTCAGTGGGAAGCCTTCTTCTCCCTCTCTCACTCCCCCTGCTTGTGTTCCCTCTTTAGCTGTGTTTCTCTCTGTGTCAAATAAATAAATAAAATCTTAAAAAAAAAAACCTATAAGAAGAGGATCCTAGCTCCTGATGGTTAGCCAGAAATCTTTGGCCCTCACTGGCTAGGGAAGACACAACTCAAACTATGCCACCAGCCTTACATGTAAGAGTTTGTTTGGAAAATAACTGAATACCCTTTTTTCATAACCACACTGATAATTAATACTTAAAACTTGGCCTTGAACAGAAAATAGGAGGGGGTGAGCAGACAAAAATCTCCACCTTCCATGTACCTATGGAGAGTTTTCTAACTCTTCTTGTACACTTCTTAACTATTTTTCCTTATAAGGTGCTCATCTTCCAAAGTTCCTTCATGCTGACTAGAGTCTGAGCTAATTACAACTCTGTAGTAAATAGCTTTAATATCAAATTTTCATTGTTTACAAGGAAACAACTGATTAGACTCTGAGAGGACTGTGGAGACCCAAGGAAAAAAGAATCAATGTATTCTACAAGGAGTTGTTGTTCAATCAGTATAAATGTTTAGTTATGCAAGATTACATCCTGTACATCTGCTGTAAAATATTGTGCTTATAGTTAGTAGTGCATTGTCCACTTAATTTTTAAGAGGGGTGGATACCAAGATATGTGTCCTTACAATTAAAGTGAATCAATGAATTATATACATGGAATATATATAAAGAGGTGGATGGATGAGGCCTAAGAAAACTCAGATTAATGGGGCTACACCAGCTACTTGGGTCCACTGCATATATTTTGTAGGTAGTAGTGCCCTCCTGTAAGCAAGTTAAGAAAATTTCTATGACACTGGGTTGCTAGGCCAAGTTTTGAAGGGAAGGTGTTTTCCTATGCATTACTATTGAAGGGTAGATACAAAATAGAGGCAGGCTGGTCAATTTTTTTTTCTTAGTCTCTGGGTCTTGTAGTGGAGGAAAGCAGCTACTAAGTATAGAGGGATGAGAACTATCTTTAACCAGGTGAGACCTGGTTCCAGAAGGCAGACCACTGTATGAAAAGATTAGGGACATGGCCCTAGCTGGGTCCTTCTTATTATGAAATCCTGTAGGATTTAGCTCATAACAAACCATGTCATGGCACCCTAAACTGAAAGTTGCCCATGTTCACTGCTGATTGAATCCAGCTTCCATCACAAGGAACCAAGGGTTTCTCATTTTTATCTATTTTGAACTTCTTTTACTCTAATTATTTTTTTTTCCTATAAGTAGACCTCATGCCAATCAATTTAAGAGGTGAAATCTCCATGTCAGGGAGAAACTGTCAACTGTATATCTTCTGAGCACACTTGCAAAACTGTCTCTTACATTACCTGAGACATGAAAGGTGGTAAATATATAGGGTGTTTTGTTTTGGTTCACTGTTTTATTTTCAGTTCTCTACAGTAAGCTACAACTTACTCTGCCATCTTAATATCTCACCTATTTCAGCTAGAGGCCAGCTCTGCTCTCTAAGACACAGTTCTTGGGATTATTAAAATTTTACTCGCTCTACTCCTATCCTGCCACTGCATCCTTATTAACATCCTGGCCCTTACTCTACATCATGCATTTTCAATTGCCCTTCAGCAAATTCTGGCCTAAGAAAAACTTTCCATACGTATATCAATTTCCAAAGTGGTTTCTTTTTTAAACCTCTAGTCCCAACTCCACCTCATTCTGGCTTCTCTTTTACTCAGAGTAGATAATGCTCTAGATATCACTTTTTCATTGTACTGAAACCTTTCCTAAATCCTTCCTACTCAGTTTTTCTTAAACAGATTAATAGCACTTGATTATCTCCCAGAATGCACTGACTCTTCTGAAGGCACCGGAAAAGGTGTCAATTACCTCCTAACCCAAACTTATTGTTTAAATAAATACCACATCTATTTAACTCAATCTACATGAGAACCCATTCTTCAATTTCTTGAAGAGCTTAAAACGGCATTATTTAGAAAATCTGTGTGTGCGTGTGTGTATTTGTGTGTATATGTTTGTAGAGAGAGATCTTCAGATCACAAGAATCACAACACCAGATTATTTGTTTTTTGAGTGTTGAGTTTTCTAAGTTATTACATATTTTGGATACTAAACTTTTATCTCATATGTCATTTCTAAATATTTTCTATTCCATACATTGCTTTTTGGTTTTGTTGATTGTTTCCTTCACTGTGCAAAAACATTTTATTATGACAAAGTCCCAATAATTTATTTTGCCCTAATTTCCCTTGCTTCAGGAGACATATCTAGTAAGAAGTTGCTATGACCCATAGCAAAGAGGTTACTGCCCATGTTCTCCTTTAGGAGTTCAATGGTTTCCTGCCTCAAATTTAGGTCTTTTACCCATTTTAAATTTATTTTTGTATGGTGTAAAAAAGGGGTCCATTTTTATTCTTTTAGACATTTTTCTAAAGAATATATACAGATGGCTAACAGACACATGAAAATGTGCTCAACATCACTCATCATCAGGAAAACACAACTCAAAACTACAATGAGATATCACCTCACACCTGTCAGAATGGCTAAAATTAACAACACAAGAAACAAGTGTTGATGGAGATGTGGAGAAAAGGGTGGAAACACTGTTTCCACTGTTGATAGAAATGCAAACTGGTGCAGCCACTATCCAAAACAGTATGGAGGTTCACAAAAAGTGGAAAATAGAATTACCCTACAATCCAACAATTGCACGACTAGGTATTTGCCCAAAGAATACAAACATACTAATTCAAAGCATTTTCTACAGTAGCCAAATTATGGAAAGAGTCCAAATGTCAATCAACTGTTGAATGGATGAATATGTGGCATATATATGCACATATATAATCTATATATTGTATACTATATATATATTTATTATTAATACAATATATATATTAATACTATATATATATATTAATACAATATATATATTATATAACTTCACTCATTTGTGGAATTTAAGAAACAAAGCTAACAAGTATTGGGGAAAAAAGAGAGAGAGAGAATCAATCCAATAAATAGACTCTTAACTATAGAGAACAAACTGATGATTACCAGAGGGGAGGTGGATGGGGGTATGTGTTAAATTAGTGATAGGGATTAAGGAGTGCACTTGTTATGATGAGCATTGAGTATTGTATGTAAGTGTTGAATCACTAAATTCTACGCTGGAAACTAATATTATACGGTATGTTAACTAACTGGAATTTAAGTAAAAACTTTAAAAAATAATCACAACACTGTATTTGCTTAATTAGTCTCTAATCCTTTGAGGTCTATACATCTCTTTTGTAAGTATTCAACTCTACCGTGATAGCACAAAATCAACCATACACAAAATGTAAATAAATGGGTGTGACAATGTTCAAAATAAACTTTATTTGCAAAACCAGGCTGTGGACCAGATTTGGTCCACAGGCCAGAGTTTTCTGACCTCTGCATTTAATTCACCAAAACAGCAAAATACTTTTTTTGTTTGATGTAATAATAATAATAATCATACTGGTGATGGTGGTGATGATGATGATATGATGATACATAACTTTTGTTGAGTACTTACTTTGTGATGGACCCTGTCCTAAGCTCTTAGTATGTATTATTTCATGTAATCCTCACAAAAGCTCTATAGAATAGATCCTATATTCAGTCATATATACAGACAAGGAAACTGAAATTCAGGATGGTTAAGTTAGAAGTGGAGTGAAAAAAATTGGGTTTTAGTCTTGCTTCGAAGGTATAAAATTTACTTAGTTTCTCTGATTTGTTTTATTCTTCTTTTAAATAGCAATAAAATAATACTTGCCTTGTTTTATATACACAACCAGCACTATGAACTTAAGAACATAGATCATGCAAGTACTATGACACAGATAGAAAAATACAATGTAAAGTATCATAGAAGTGTTAATTGCTTGTAATTTGTCTCATTCTAAAAAAAATATTGAGCTTTTACTTCAAACATACCTGATTTAACTTCAAAGGTATATTTACCTTTACCCTAATAGGTACAAATTCTTCACTACTTAATTATTCTCTAACAGAAAAGATTAGTCATACAAGGCAAGGGGTTATTTACAAGGCTGACTAATATCAAGTAAGGCAGGGATTCTGTCTTCCTTAAGAAGAGTTGGAATAATTTGTAGCCATTTGTAGCCATTTTCCAGGGAAAATGAGGGGGATGTGAAAGTCTCAATTATTGAAAACAAGACAGTGGGAATCTTCAACAAAATGCACTCAAGCCAATCTCATTATATTCCTTAAAACAGGTTCTCATTCATGAGATCTTGGGTAATACCAGTTCAGAAACTTGTGTGTCTCTAATCTTTATTTCTTTTTACTTGGTTCCCGCATCAAGTCAACTTCTAAGTTTCACCATTCTGTCCCAGGCCTTCATCAATTTTATTTAGAACATTGCTATTACCTTCTAACTCATCTCCTGCTCTCCAATCTAGATTTCTTACTACTTCCAAAATGACCTTATAATCTAACTTTGACCATATCTTTTCTATTCAAAAACCTTCAATGTTTCCTTGACACACCCTCCACAGTTCAGGTCCAAGCCTTCTTTCTTGTTCATTCTTCATAACTTCCCCTTTTGAACTCCTCTTCATATGTGAAGACCCAGTTAAAATTCAACCTCATTCGTATTGTTTGCCTTAAGTCTTGTCCTTCCACCAATGTGTATTAATAGCTCATTTAAGGATATGACATATTAACTGAAATTATGTATGTACAGGTCTATTTTCTACACTGGTGAATGAACACCTGAAGTGCTGTGTGAAGCACAGTAATGCCCCTCCACACACACACAGAGATACCTTTGCCCTAATCCCAGGAATATGTGAATACATTACTTTACATGGCAAAAAAAACTCCACATTTTAAGTGTGATTACGTAAAGCACTTTGAGGTGGGGAGTTCAATATGGATCATCTGTGTAGCTCCAGTGTAACCATATGGGTCCTTAAGAAAAAAGAACCTTTCCACCTAGAAAGAACAATAGAATTGTTAGTGTAGGAAACCTTAGCCTGCTGTTACTGGCTTTGAAAATAGAAGAAAGGAACAATGAACAAAGATATGCAGACAGTCTCTAGAAGCTGGAAAAGTTAAGGAAATTAATTTTCCCTTAAGGGCCCCCAAAAGGAAAAACATCGCTGTGAACACTTTGACCTTAATCAAATGGCTCCCATATCAAAATTCCAACCAACAAAACTATAAGGTAATAAATTTGCATTTTTTAAACCACTGAGTTTGTAGGGAATCCCAGGTGGCTTAGCCATTAAGTGTCTGCCTTTGGCTCAGGTCCTGGGATTGAACCCTGCATCGGGCTACCTGCTCAGCAGGAAGCCTGTTTATCCCCCCCCCACCCAACACTCCCTGCTTGTGTTCCCTCTCACACTGTGTCTCTCTGTCAAATAAGTAAAATCTTAAAGACAAACAAACAAGCACTGAGTCTGTGCCAATTTGTTACATTAGTGATAGAAGTCTAGTACCAAGTAATCTCAGCTGACTACATCGCACCTAACACAGTGCCTTGGCCTTGGGTATTCATTATTTGGGAAATGAATTGAGAAGGGCATGTTCCAAAAATATTTCTTCATGTACATTAATAATATGAGGTTCTTCTCCCCACCAATGCCGGATTCTTCTTTTTCCACTCACCATGTCATAGTATCAGGGGATCCTCCAGCAACAGCACACAGAAAATGGACACAGTCTTTAATTTTTAGTCACAAAACTAAGCCCATTTTACTGTTTATATCTTGGGCATCTGTCTCTAAGTTAATTTGCTTGATGATTCTAGAGCCTGTCTGCAAATCATAAGTCAAAATCAACATACACAACTGCAGTCCTTGTTGGTTACTCAGCCGTTTTCTGCCTTGTAATGCAGAAGAGATACTAGAGGTGGAAAAAAGGATTCTTGAGTCAAAGAAACTGAATAGTACATTAGAAAGAGCACTAAATTGAGATTCAGTAGGCCCGGGTTCCAGTGCCAGATCTGCCAACAATTAACTATGTGACTTTGGGCAAGATAACCTCCCTCTCTGAACTTCAGTTTATTCATCTACCAAATGAGTAAAATGTCTATGTTGGTGGTTTTCAAATGATGCTAATGCTGAGCCAGCCCCCTTCTGGGTTATGGCAGTTACAGAGACAGGTCCTGGAACACCAGCAGTTTGGGATTTATCTGTAAAATCATTCATTTGAAGAAAGACTTCCATCAGGAAATAAATACCTTGAAACCTACTAAATTAGCTAATCTCTAAATTGTCTTCTAACTGTGTCATTGAATAAGCTAAACAAGGGAGGGTGTTTTATAGGAACAGAAAGCCTATGGCTTGGTTCTGGTACACCTGTGCTCAAAGCCCAGCTCTGATATTACATATGTATGTATCATAGGAAAACTCTTTAAACTTATGTATCCCCATTTCTTATCTGAAAAAGGAAGTGATTGCACTTACCCCAAGGATTTTCTGAGGATTAAAGGGCAATTATGGTTAAAATGCACAAAGTGGAGCACTTTATAGATCTTGGGTATCAGCCCTTTGTCTGTATTGTCATTTACAAATATCTTCTCCTATTCCATGGATTGCCTCTTTGTTTTGTTGACTGTTTCCTTTGCTGTGCAGAAGCTTTTTATTTTGACGAAGTTCCAAAAGTTCATTTTCACTTTTGTTTCCTTTGCCTTTAGAGGGATGTCTTGAAAGAAGTTGCTGTGGCTGATGTCAAAAAGGTTATTGCCTATGTTCTCTTCTAGGATTTTGATAGATTCCTGCCTCACATTGAGGTCTTTCATCCATTTTGAGTTTATCTTTGTGTATGGTGTAAGACAGTGGTCACGTTTCATTCTTCTATACATAGTTGTCCAATTTCCCCAGCACCATTTATTGAAAAAACTTTTCTCCACTGGATATTTTGTCCTGCTTTGTCAGAGATTATTTGACCACAGAGTTGAGGGTCCATATTTGAACTCTCTACTCTATTCCATTGGTCTGTGTGTCTGTTTTTGTGCTAACAATATGGACAGGATTGGAGATTATGCTGAGTGAAATAAGCCAAGTTGAGAAAATCAAGTATCATCCGGTTTCATTTACTTGTGGAGCATAAGGAGTAACATGAAGGACAATGGGAGAATGAAAGGAAATGTGAACTAGGGTAAATCAAACAGGGAGATGAAGCATGAAAGACTTTGGACTCTGGGAAAGAAACTGAGGGTTTTGGAAGGGAGGGGTGGGGGATGGGTGAGCCTGGTGCTGAGTATTGAGGGCATGAATTGCATGGAGCACTGGGTGTGGGGCATAAATAAGGAACCTTGGAACACTGAAAAAATAAAATAATTTTAAAAAATTAAAAATAATAAAAATTGGGGGGTCAAGATGGCGGAAGGCCAGGTGACCACATTTCGGGGAGCTCCCTAAAGAGAGCTGAATTCCAGCAAAAAATACACTACAAGACCACCGTGAACACCCATGAAATCAGCCTGAAATGCGATATTTCCCACTTCTGGACCGCCATGAGAGACAAGGAACATCGGCAAAAAGGTAGAAACAAATAAGAGGGTCTGGAGGCTTGCCCCCAGAGACAGGGGAGTGGGGGAGGAAGCCCGCAGAGCTGAACCATTGAAAACAAATACCCTAAAACAAAAGTGCTCTGTGAGTGAGGAATAACAGCAGAATACGGCCTGAATCTGGGCTAGACAGAAACGGGAAGACAGCGGAGCCTGGGGCAAGGCAAGGAGACTTTTTTAAATCTTTTTTTCTTTTCCCGCTGCCCGGCGGGTGGAGGGCGGGCCCGGGGCACAGCCGCCTCTGCCTGAACCGCCGCAGCTGCCACGAAGGCAGCGGGAGTGGATTCTATTTTTACGCCACTGCCCTTCTCTCTCATTTCTCTCCACACCGTGGGCCGTGCGCAGACCCCCCGCCAGGGAAGGCATTTTTACAGACTTGCGTGGGACCAGAGAGGCCGCGGGTCCCAGGGCGCAGACAAAGTAGTGCGATCCAAAAGGAGTTGTGACTTGGAGGTGTGGGAGTGGAACGACAGGCGGGGGCGGGGGCAGAAATCAATACAACGTCTGCACCAGCCCACCTGTGACGGACTGCCAACCAGGAGGCTGGAAGGAGCCCCTCCCTGTGTAGAGGCCCTCTCTGGGAGGGAGGTCTGGGCGCAGACATCTTGCCAAAAGACTGAAATGGAACAGCACGCCCCGCCTCCAGAAAGCAAGCCAGAAGCTCAGGAGGACAACGTTCCAATGCAAAACCTCAAATCAGGGAAAGGGAATTTATTAAACTCCTGGCATGGACTACAAGTACCAAAAGCCCTACAACTCAACGAAACAGTTTTCCACCTCATTTACTTTTTTAAACTTTTTTCTATTTTTACTTTTAAAGCTTCTACTTTAAGCTTAAAAATACATTCTCATGGTTTTTCTTCTTTCAATTTTTAGCCCCTTTCTTATCACAACGTGATACCCAATACAACACCCCATAACATTTTTTATTTATTTTATTTATTTTATTTATTTTTATTTTTTTCTCTTTTTTACCCTGAAATTTTTTTCAAACACACCCCTGTATCTTCTACTTTTCTTGTTCCCGCTTGTTTCTCTATTTGCTCCCTCCGTTTTTCCCTTTCTTCTCTCCTCTTTCCTTTATTCTCTCTTTTACGTGTACATGTAGATACAAGCTTCAAGTCAATCCCACATTGCTATTCAATACTACCCCTATATACAATCGGTTCTAAGCCCCCTAAATCTTTTGAAAGTGGGCTCCTCCAACAATAACAACAAGACAAACTCAGGAGCGTCTGAAACGCATTTCTTGCCCACAAGGAGTGTCTGCCCTCACCTTCCCACTCTAGTTTGTCAGTGTATCTGTGTAATTGTCTTTGCTTTTATATTATATAAGTACTGGTCTTGGGGGTCATATAGGTTGGGCTTTGCTTTTTGACCTCTTCATTCACCCTTGATAACCCTTTCTTTACCCTGTAACAGCTCTGTATCATATAAATCCTATCACCGGGCCCCACTCTGGCAGGGGTGTCTTTTCTTGCTTCCTCCTCTCCGTTTTCTTTTTTCTTTCCCCTCCCTTTTCGGTGGTGAACTCTGGTTGCTCCAAAACCTTCCAACGACCAATCCACCTAAATAGTGGCTGATATATCTAGCCATACACCCCTTCAACCACTCCTTGCCACAATGACTCGGAGAAGGAACACCCAATAGAAGAAGAACCCAGAGACTGGAACCTCGGTCACAGAATTACTGGAAATGAACATAAACATTATGACAGATATGGAATTCAGGACAGCAATAGTCCAAACAATAGTCAATTTAGAAAAGAACATTAGTCTCAAAGTGGAAGCCATAGTAACAGAAGAGAAAGCTGAGGTTAGAAAGGCTTTAGATGAGATGCAATCTAATTTAAATATGCTAACAGCCAGAGTAAGTGAAGCTGAAGATCGTATCAGTGATTTAGAAGACAGATGGAATAAGATGGAGAAGCAATAGAAGTCTTGGAGCAAACAACTAAAATCCCAAGAAAACAGAATAAGGGAAATGAATGATGCCATGAAACGCTCCAACATCAGAATTATTGGAATCCCTGAAGGACTTGAGAGAGAGAAGCCTTGAAGATATTGTTGAAGAAATCATGGATGAAAATTTCTCAAATCTGAGGAATGAAACAAATGTTCACATCCTAAAAGTAGAGAGGACACCCCCCAAGATCAATGAGGCAAGAAAAACTTCCAGGAACCTCATAGTAAAATTCTTGAATCATAAAACCAAAGAATATGTCTTAAGGGCAGCTAGGGGAAAGCGATCCCTTACCTATGGAGAAAAGACCATCAGAATAACATCAGACGTTTCCACAGAAATCTGACAAGCCAGAAAGAGCTGGCAAGACATATTCAGGAAGTTACAAGACAAGAATATGCAACCAGGATAATGTATCCAGCAAGGGTGACATTCAAAACAGAAGGAGAAAAAAAGAGCTTCCAAGACCCCCAAGGTCTAAAATATTATGCAACCACCAAGCCAGCACAACAAGAAATACTAAGAGGGGTTCTTTAGAGAAGAAACGAACCCAAGAGTGACACAAAACAGAAATATACAGAGGTGACATATAGACACATGAACACCACAGGCAACATGATGTCAATACAAACATATCTATCAATAATCACCCTCAATGTGAATGGCCTAAACGCTTCAATAAAAAGACACAGGGTTGCAGACTGGATAAAATGACAGGACCCATCCATATGCTGCCTACAAGAGACTCATCTTGAATCGAAAGACACTTCCAGATTGAAAGTGAGGGGATGGAAGACCATCTTTCATGCCAATGGACCCCGAAAGAAAGCCAGGGTAGCGATTCTCATATCAGACAAATTGGATTTTAGTCGAAAGATTGTAGTCAAAGACACAGAAGGACACTACATCATTCTTAAAGGATCTATACATCGAGAAGATCTAACAATTGTAAATATTTATGCCCCCAACATGGGAACAGCCAACTACATAAGCCAACTGTTAAACAAAATAAAGAATCATATTGATGCAAATACTCTAATCGTAGGAGATCTTAACACACCACTCTCAGCAATGGACAGATCATCTAAACAGAAAATCAGCAAAGAATCAAGAACCTTGAATGACACATTGGACCAGCTGGATCTTATAGATATATTCAGAACATTTCACCCCAAAACAGCAGAATACTCATTCTTCTCGAGTGCACATGGAACTTTCTCCAGAAGAGACCACATACTAGGTCACAAGTCAGGGCTTAACCGATACCAGAAGATTGAAATTATTCCCTGCATATTCTCTGACCACAATGCCATGAAACTGGAACTCAATCACCATAAAAAGTTCAGGAGAAAATCAAACACTTGGAAGCTAAAGACGAGGCTACTCAGGAATATGTGGATCAACCAAGAAATCAAAGAAGAACTGAAACACTTCATGGAAACCAATGAGAATGAAGATACACCAATCCAAAACCTATGGGATACAGCAAAGGCCGTCCTAAGGGGGAAATTCATAGCCATCCAAGCCTCACTCAAAAAAATTGAAAAATCCCGAATACACCAACTCTCATTACACCTTAAAGAACTGGAAAATCAACAAAAAATTAAACCAAGCCCCCACACAAGGCGGGAAATAATAAAGATTAGAGCAGAGATGATTGAATCAGAAACTAGAGATACGGTAGAACGCATCAACGAAACTAGAAGCTGGTTCTTTGAAAGAATCAATAAGATGGATAAACCATTGGCCAAACTAACCCAAAAGAAAAGGGAGAAGAGCCAAATTAAAAAAATCATGAATGAAAGGGGAGAGATCACGACTAATACCAAGGAAATAGAAACAATCATCAAACATTACTATCAACAATTATATGCCAATAAGTTTAACAACCTAGAAGAGATGGATACATTCCTAGAAACCTATAAGCTACCAAGACTGAAACTGGAAGACATTGATGATCTGAATAGACCTATATCCAGTAACGAGATCGAAGCAGTGATCAAAAACCTCCCCCAAAACAAGAGTCCAGGCCCAGACGGATTCCCTGGGGAATTCTACCAAACATTCAAAGAAGAAATAACACCTATTCTCCTGAAGCTCTTTCAAAAAATAGAAACGGAAGGAAAACTTCCAGACTCTTTC
>PITA01031469.1:0-15173 GCA_004023965.1 Spilogale gracilis
CCCCCAGCCACCCTCTCCCCACACCTTCAGATCTAAGAACGAGAGATAATGGCCATCTGGCTCTAGGAGTGTGGCTACGAGAGCACTCCCTGAGCCCGGCTATCGAGCTCCAAGAATGTGGCTATGTGAGCACTCCCAGAGCCCCCTACCTGACCATCTGGCGCCTTGGGGTTTGCTGGGGGGCCAAGGCCAGTCGTAAGGCAACCAGTAAACTAGGGAGAATGTCAGCCAATCATGTGCTTGTAACTGTGGAGATTCTCCAACTTCCCTATAACTTGTTTACCTATAAAAAGCTGAAAAATTTGCTGTTCAGGGTCTCTGAGCGTGACCGGTAAGGTCTGCATGGAGGCCCAGGTTCGAACCTGACAATAAACGACCCTTGCCGCTTGGCTTTGACTCTGGTCTCCAGTGGTCTTTTTGGGGGGGTCTCATGACTTGGGCACAACAAAGATGAGAGGTTGAGAGAGACAGAAAATTTAAAAAGACTAGAAAAGTGTAAGATGAGAAGGAAGAGATGGTGAACCAGAAGAGGGAGATCTATAGAGGGAGCAGTTTCTATCCTGCTAAATGTGTGTAAATTACTAAGGTTAAAGCTTAGCTCTGTACTCAGTCTGATTGGGACTCTCATCAGATTTCTTTGAAATGGTAATTCCTCAGTCCAGCTTTGTTTGCAGCCCTTCCCTTGCTCTTTGTCTTTCATTCCTAGAGAAAATCTCTGAATGAGGCATACTCTAAAAGCTCAGTGGGAGAAAAAGTAATTTTTTTTTGTTTATCAGGCAGTGGCTAGAGAATCCTGTAATCAAGTTAAGGATGAGAGTCTTATTTGAGACAATTTAAGAAGGAAAAATAAAACAGAAAAGCATGAATACTGAAAAGTAGAAATAAAGGAAGCCAGAATAGGAATGTGTTGGAGGAAAGTAGAGGCCCTACCTCTCCTACCCACGGTAAACTCTCTTGGCACTCGCCAGGGCACACTTGGGCTTATTGGAGAAGGAGTGTGACAGTGTTCGAAATTCAGGTAGTATCACTTATGAGATGTGTGATCCCGGCAAGTTTCTTACATTCTTGATACTTATATTTTTTCAACTTTTAAATAGGGCTTCTGTTACCAGCCAATGAAGTTGATCTCCTCCGTCTAAACACTCATCTCCATTCCTCTGACCACAGAGTCCTTTCCTTACCCATCCTTAAATTAACATTATGTCACTGTAGTGGAGCCCACATTTTACCTTTTCCAAACCACACAAATCATTTTCCTTTTAACACTTATAGGAGTTAGCACTGATGTGTATCTTTCTCAGTATTCTTGACTTACCTAATGCTGTAATCTCCTTTTCCTAGTGGATCTCAAAGTTCCCTAAAGTTAGCTTGAATGTTGTCTGTTCCTTGAAAAATGGAGGCAGTGCAAGTAAGGAGTGAAGATAACTGGGAGAGTGTTCTTAAGCCCTTGTTTCATATCAAGGGTGACTGAAGGGAGATAATAATGACTTGATGTCTCATTTTATTTCCGGGTACCCAATTAACTTCAACGCAAAATGTGGTAAAGTTGAAAAACCTTGGATTTGGTAGAATTCAACTAAAATTCATCTTGGATATATTTTATTTCTTTTAACAAATCAAAAATATGAGCATTAGAGCTTGGATCCTCCTGCAGTTGAATGAAACAAAAGATATTGTCTGAAAACCCTATCGAGGGATATATTTTCAGAATGTGTGTCTGCAGGTAGGGCTTTCAAGATACGTTTATTGCTGCACTCAGTCAATATTAGAGAATTTCTATTGCTTCTACAGTTTCATGGAAGCACAAGTAATCACCATCTTTTTTGATTTGCTTTCTATCATGCAAGAACCAAAAATAAATGAACAGACAATAAACAAAAAATCTACAGTAGGAAGGCTCACCTTTCATGTTAGTTATCTAAGATCTATTTCTTCATCGCTTCTTACAAAAGAAGAGGTAAAAAAAAAATTCTGAGTTGTTCAATGGCTAGCCGGTGGCAGGATGACTCTATTATACTCTAATTTATAATTGTAAAAGTCCCCAAATATATGCAGTTCTGGAATATATACATCAGTTGTGACCTCATGAGATCTATTTGAATGGAAGGGAATAATAAAGTTTAATTTCACCTTTCTATCTTTTCTATTTTCTGTCTTATGAGAGATGAGTTAGAGAAAATCATTAGATCAAGTGAAATATTTCTACCCATGAGATTAAACATGTAATGCCAAGTTTTCCCTGTTTCAGTAGATGTTGAGAGTACTAGTAACAAAGTGATGATTTTCCTTCTATGCTAACCCCGTCTAATTCTGAGCAATCCTCTCTCTCATTGTCTCTTAAAATTATTTTGATTCTGAACAATCTTCCTTTTTTATATGTAAGCTATATTAAAAATATTTTATATGTGTATTTATTATACGGTCAGAGAATAAAGTTTTACCTGGCAGACTGAACTAAATTTTGGTTGGTTCTAAGAGGACAGGGATTCCATGTGGTGGAAAACATGGTTTGGGATCCTTTATATCTCTGATTCTGTTAGGTTTTGAGAGAGTACTGAATGTCTCCTGATCCAGCCAAGGCCAGCAGAACAGCTTTAGCAAGCTGGCTTTCCTGAATGTTGTTTATGATTTCTTCATTTCTATCAAAGACAACCGTTCAAACTTGCCACCTTGCTGATGAAGCAAGAAAACTCACAGACTCCTTGACCATGGATACTATTTACATCACATCTACTTTGCTTCTGCAGTCATAATAAAATATATAGGCTTGCCTGCTTCCAATATGTTTAACATTTAATCCCTGACTCTAAGGTCACTGGGATTTCCTAGGGTCATTTCTGTTATCATGTGTCAAGTTTATTATGTGTCCCTGTTACTATGTGTCAAAATTCTCATCCTGGTTGCTGTAAAAAAAAAAGAACCCAATACCATGGCATATGCTTTAGTTTCCCTGTCTTCTTAACAATAATATTTGTTTAAGAGTATTTAGGGGGTACCTGGGTGACTCAGTTGGTTGGGCCACTGTCATTGACTTGAGTCAAGATCCCGGAGTCCCAGGATCGAGTTCTGCATTGGGCTCCTGGCTCCATGGGGAGTCTGCTTCTCCCTCTGACCTTCTCCCCTCTTATGCTCTCTCTCTCACTCTCTCTCTTGCTCACACTAAAAAAAAAAAAATTATAAAAAGAATATTTAGAAGTAGCTGAGGACCAGAAATAGTATAAGAATTAGAAGTAAGAGAATATTTCCTTAGAACTTGGGGTCCTTACAAGATGATAACTACTGGGTTTCCAAATAAATTCTTGACAATAGCAAAGTGTTACATTAAGGATCTGTTGTTCTTGTTGTTGTTGTTGTTGTTGTCAGTGGTGGTGGTGGTGTGTGTGTGTGATTGTTTTTTAAATTGGCCTAAAGAACTTCATCAAAAATTATTAATGAAAAAAAATTCTTGATAGATTCAAAGATTTCTTTAAAAATATCTCAGGAACACTTAATGGCATCTTAAAAAGAAGTTCAAATAATTTATAAAAGGATTAACTTTTGCATGATCTAAAAGTAATTTAAAAGTGTTGAGAATTTTATCAAACTTATCATTTTAAAATGAGTTCATGACATTTGACAAATCTAAAACAAGCATGATTTGCCATCATGTGTAAATGTATAATATTCTCCAGATGATATGGATTATTTCATTCATCTCATCTTCTTTCACTGCCATCTCAACGTATTGTTCATTTCAAAATGACCACATTTGCCTTTATTTGTTTGTGATGGTATTGCCACATTTACCATGATGGTCCTGATATAATATATTCAAATGTTCAATTTGAAATAATAATAATACTCAACAATTACCATAAACTGAAATCAGCTCATCCAATACCTGACAGGGGATTATAAGAATCTTACACTATTAGGACAGAATATTAGCATGGCAAAAATTTAGCTATGTTATACTTACATATCCTCAAGGCATTGTTTAAAACATATCAGATCAAATATCAGATTCTTCATCGATAGTAACAGTTTTGTTCCTTCCTAGAAAGTAGAAGAGCCTCTTTTTTTTTTACAGTTTTGAAATTTAAGTTCTTTGTTCCTGAAAACCATGATCTAACATGTTTTAGTGCTAAAAAATTTTTACATAAAAACTTGGATTTGTTTATAATCTAAACTCAAATCTCCAGAAAGTAAGAGATCTCTTGCTAACTGTGAATCAGGACTTAACATCTGAGATTCATTATGATATCCAATCTTTACAACAACTATATAAAGGTTATTATCTTTTATTTTATTTTATAGATTATTTTTAAAACTGAGGCCTGGAGAAAATAACCGTATATGGTGCAACCAAAATGTGCCACTAATAGTGGGGAAAAAAATGAGACAATTTGCCCTTGAAAGACACCACATGATAATTTCAGGTAGATTACTTAGAAAGCTATAGATTTCATGTGACTTATATTCTTATATATTTGTCAATGTAATCAACTTGTGTCATACGTCAGTAGCATGGAGCTGGTTATTCTTACCCAAGGACAACCTGTTCACAGTGCTTCCAGTCTTTCAATCATTTGAAACTATTTTTAATAAGTAAGTCTTTCATTAAATAGGGATGATGGCTAGAAATATTCCATATGACTGAGCTTTTGCGAAGAAAACTTAGAAGAGACAACAGTCTTGTTCAGAATTTATAAATGTTGATCTTTAGTCAATAAGGATGTCAAAACCAAATCATTCTACTTCCTATCCATACAATATCCTAATAATACTAACCAAGAAAAAGAATATAAATATCTTATGACTTAGATATTCATATGTGTTAAATCTAGGATTCATTTCTTAATTTCCTATTCCTTTTTTTCTTCTTTTTTTTTTTTCTTTCAAACTGTGACACATCTTTTTTCCCTCTGGGATAAATTGTATATTGTATTTACCCCAATATATTTCAGGACTATATTGTCAAAATCATTTGACTGTAGTAAATTGTATCCAATCCCTTTTTAGAAGATTACCACTAAAAATTCTAATTCATTGTTCAGAGTGGGCCTTAGGCATGAATTGTCAAACAAATTCCCCAGATGATTCTAATGTGATGATTTAGCAACTACTTCACAGGATAATTTAACTTTCCTTTTTTGCTCTGTGGCTGACTTCTAATTTATTTTTTTATGGATTTAGAGGTGTTTTTTAATTATGTGAGTTACCAACTAATTATAATCTGATTTCTTTACTTTGGCCAAATAGTTCATCACAATATTCAAGTGTAAGTTATAGGGCTGCCTGGGTGGCTCAGTCATTAAGCATCTGCTTTCAGCTCAGGTCATGATTCCAGGGTCCTGGGATCCAGCCTGGTATCAGGCTCCTTGCTCCGTGCGAAGCCTGCTTCTGCCTTTCCCATTCCCCCAGCTTGTGTTCCATCTCTTGCTGTCTCTCTCTGTCAAATAAATAAATAAAATCTTTACCAAAAAAAAGTGTAAGTTATAATTAGAATCCTGTTCTGTCACCATATACTGTCCCTCAGTTTTTCACCAAGAGCCTTATAAGTACATTGTTTATTTATTACTATCATCTCTCAGAAAGCACACTAGAGAGTTTGTTAAGATCAGGTCAAATTGGGTGCCTGGGTGGCTCAGTGGGTTAAAGCCTCTGCCTTTAGCTCAGGTCATGATTCCAGGGTCCTGGGACACGCGTTGGGTGCTCTGCTCAGAAGGGAGCCTGTTTCCTCCTCTCTTTCTGCCTGCCTCTCTGCCTACTTGTGATCTTGCCCTCTGTCAAATAAAAAATAAAATCTAAAAAAAAAAAAGATCAGGTCAAATCCATGGTTACTGATGGACTAGTTGTTAAGAGCACATGTTTGATCAAGGTTTGTCATCTGTTTTCTTAGTGCATCTTTAAAGTCTTACCATGTTCATATCTCACAAATATTATTATTTATTTACTATTTTTAAATTGATCACTTTGTAAACTCAGATATATAAGAAGACCTTATATCTACTACTATGAAAAGAAATAGTAATATTGTCATAAATAGGAGATAATTTTAAAAGAAATCCAGTAACACAATCATAATGCTTTTAAGTTTGATTGAATACTTCTGTCTTTAAGCCTGGGGCTTGCTTTCTCTTGGTTAAAAAGGAAGATTTGTAAGTAGTGGAAAGTGTTTTAAATATATACAAATACAAATGAGCTATCTAAAGTGTACCTCAAATAATTCATAGTAGTGACCAGGCATGGATTTTTAAAGCATATTACAATACTTCAAAATTTGGACCTGAGAAGCCAGTAAGATGACTTGCACTATAAGAAAAACAAAATTTTTAAAGTGATATATTGCTCATTGTTCATAAGCATCAACATTTAGAGTATCCATGCTAGAGTTAGGAAACCCCCAGCTGAGAACTTATTGTGATATCTCAAGTACATGGAAGTATCAAACACAGATTATTTTTAGAAGAATGCACTTCAATCTAGTCTTACAGAAGTTCAATAAAGAATAACTGAATGAGCTTATAATCCAAAATTATCAAACATGCTAAGTAGGTCACCATGAGTCAGCAGAAACCACCATCAGCAGAATTAGATTCATAAATATTTCTGATTTTAGAAAGATCAGGTAAAGCATATGAAGAAATTGTACTTAAGATTGAATTCAAGGAACAAGAAACTTTTATAAGTAGTCATATATTAAAAGCAAACAAAATGCAAAACAAAACAAAACATATACAGAATGTCTACAATAGACATACAATTATTAAATTTAGTGGATCACAGAAACATCACGTATAGCCACAACTGAAGATAATTAGTAAAATGAGCTATTAATAAAGTCTAGGGAAGTAAAGGGATAGGAAACACGAGATCTTAGACAAAACAAAAACATTAATACATTTTAAAATTCTAGAATGAGAAAATATAATGCAAGAGAGACAGTATTTGAAGAGATAATGGCTGAACATTTTTCGTACTTAAAGGCGTGAATTCTCAGACTCAGGAATCTCAACAAAATCCAAATAGGGGGAAAAATATTAGCTATATCATAGAGAAACTATAGGACTCCAAAGACAAAGAGAATATCTTAAAAATTCCTTTTTTTTTTTTAAAGGAATCATTTATTTATTTGACAGAAACACAGCTAGAGAGGGAACACAAACGGGGGAGTGAGAGAGGGAAAAGCAGGCTTCCTGCCGAGCAGAGAGCCTGATGCTGATGCAGGGCTCAATCTAGGACCCTGGGATCATGACCTGAGCTGAAGGCAGATGCTTAATGATTGCGCACCCAGGTGCCCTAAATATGTTAAAAGTTCTTAAAAACAAAGACAGATCATCTGCAATTAACATTTAGATTGAAGGCAACCTTTTAATAAGAACAACAGAAGCCAGATGTTAATGGAAAAATAGCTTCAATTTGCTAAAAGAAAATAACTATAATTTAAGACTAAACCCATTTTAATTTACATTTAAGAGTAAGATAAAATACACATTTAGATAAAATGAAGAGAGCCTACCTTCAAGAGAACTTCATTAAAGAAACTTCCAAAAAATGTACTTCAAGAAAAATTTTAAAAATTATTTAAGGAAAGTGAAAGATGTAGAACAGAATAATGTACATAATTATTGGTAGATATATGGATAAATTTATATTAACAGTGACACTGTAAAAATAATAATGATTTATTTGCAGTATTAAAAATAGAGAAAAAAACACCATACAAAAATACCTTATAAGGTAAAAGAAAATATTCAGGTTAAATAATTCTATGTTTTGTGTTGTTGGGTGGGTGATTAGGATAGAAATAATGATTAACTTTAAATTTATTTTAATATACCTGTTAAAATGTTAAGGATAACCACCCAAAGAACGGAAAGAATATACCATTTTATCAGAAATGGCTAGAAGGAAAAACCACAAGGGAAGCAAGCTCACCAACATAGCCCAGTGGGAGACTGATTACTGCTAAGTGTTCTCATGAAATTTCCCGTATTCACACCCCTTTTTGCTGGGTTGATGAGATCAGCATTTTGTTTCTATACTGGAAGAAATCATCAGTTCCTCCTTTCATTGGCGACCAGTGATTAGCTCCAGAACTTGCTCCATTGGCCACTTCAGCAGCCACTGAAAAACAAAGATTATTCCAGAACTTCCTTTTCACTGTCTTTTAGAATTTCATAGCATTTAATTTTGATGGAAAATTCTACTTCTGAAGTATGGTTATAGACAACAAAGGTAGAGAGTAATTAGCTAGTTTTCATTTTCTTGATTTAAAAACCAATGCAATTTATAAGAAAGAAAACTATGTTTAGACAAATACTTGGTTTCTTATTGTGATTTGTGGTAGGCTGGGATACCAGTGAGTATACCCACTCATTTCCTCTTAATTATTTTCACCAAAAAGCATTGCCAGTGATTATCTCAAATCTTCTGTTTGCAAAGTTACTAATCAGTGACTGCAGGCTTTGTCCTTCAGACCAAGCAAGATACAGAGAAAATTAAGTGAGAAAATCTACTTCTTCCTAAAATGTAAGGATGAGGCGCAAATCAAATCAATTTCCCAAATTAGTAACAACACTAGTTTTCACTGACTTTGGTAAATTCTTTTCCTTCCCCCTCTACCCTAAGAAAGCCTAAAAGTCATTTATATTTTCTAGGTGTGTGCATCAGTTTGACAAATTATTTTCAAGGAATAAAAGTGATAGAGGGTGACCAAGGAAAACCTGTCAGTTTTATGGACTGTAGTATGACTAAAATCTACCGGGACTTTTTTCCCAGAATTTTAGAACTACATTGTTCCTAGATCATTTTGAATAATCAAGCGACAGAGACCAAAATCAGGGCTTTATGAGTGTCAACACAAATTTGAACAGAATCTATAAAAGGAAGTGTTGATCTTTAGGTACAATGGCAACAACCCCAACTAGATGATGCTCATTTATAGGCTGCTATCTAAATATTTAGCCTAGCAGGATTGGCATAGTCATCGCAAAGATTCATGAGGTTCTTTTTCTGAAGAGACACATCTTTTCCGCTATTAGCCTTTACTAACTGCCTAGTACAGAAGGAGGAAAGCCAGAAGTGCTGACAGGGCACAAAAAAGGACCAGCTAAAAATAAAGTTTCTTGAAATACAGAGAAGCATGTGATGCCTAGAATTCCAGGCTACATATAATATTGAATGGCTTAGGTTCTCATGAAAATGCCTTCTTATAAAAATATATGTGACAATTTCACATGCAGCTAATGAGAGAAGAATGAGAAAGGCTGAGAAGATAGTCTCTTGGCAGGCAGCCAGCCATCACTGCCATGGGCCTCTTGGAGCAACCAAAGTGATGCAGCAATAATTAATGCAGCCAACTTTATTGGGCAGAGCTGATTATGTTGGAGGGATGTGAGGCATATGGGAGGGAAATATGGTGAAAATAGAGTTGCTTTTTACTTCTCTCACACTTAATTAAAATTAAAATGAAAAAAAACTTGAAACATATTAATGCTTGAATTCTGTCTTGCTGGATTCCTGAATACAAATAGAAAGCCCTGCTCTGAGTTTCCTATAATATGCAGAGAGACCATGTTGTTTTTACACATATACAGAAAGAAACAGGTTTTAATGTCCAAATATTATCCAAGTAAATGTGTTATGTTTACAGTAAAGATAGATTCTTTCTCTAATGTGTCTATGGAATATGTTAAAGAGTGGGTTTTTTTCTTTTTTGGTGAATTAGTAATCTGGTGTTGAATTAATTATAAGCTTATAAATTTGCATATGTGATTTCAAAGAAATTGTGCTTACCTTTTCATTGGGGAAATAACCACTCCACAGTAAGAAGCAGCTCAGTTCAGCGTGAAATGTGGGAGTGCATGAGCACAGTATGGATGAGGTGTGGGGAAACAGCATCTCATTTCAGAAACTAGAGAATAAATTATGATGGTAAGGTACAAGAGGTGTGAGAGAGGGACCTGTCAGACCACCCATGCTGGACAGGAGCTATATTTTATGCATAAGCTCAGTCCAAAACTGAGCCTGAGAGAATCTTTGCCACTTATCCTACTTCTATGCAGTCCCTAAACTATGCCTCCAATTATATAGATTTAGAACCTTCCTTATTTATTTTAACAGAAGCAGCACAGATAGTAGCAAAGAAAATTCCAGCACTAACATTCTTGTTATTTCAAGTAGCATTTCCATTTGATGCTGTGTGTCTTCTGCTAATGAGAACCAGACTTAATAATTTACAAAGAAAAGCAAGTCAAATATGAAATGCTAGGTGATATGGTGGCTAGTTTCACTTATTTCATAAATGGTCTATTTCTAGGTTTTAAATTATTTTGTCTAACTAAAATCCCCTTTTATTTATAAATGCACACACCAGAACCTAGGGAAAAAACATGTGTACTGAAAAAAATAAACTTAGGCTTAGAATAGTCTTGCTAATCAATCTTGAAGGCAATTAAAGCCAGGAAAATGTAGATCTACATCATAGCATACTATTCTCTTTGTAAAAACAAAATTATTACATAATACTCAGGGATATTTGGAAATGGTATTGTGTTAAAAGAAAGTAGTACACAGAGAAGAAGTAAAACTGTGTTAAGAAAAGAAAAGAAAACAGAGAAAAGCTTGGAAAAACATACACTAAAACATTAAGAGTTCTCATGGGAAAGAGATTGATGGTGGTTTCCATTTTATCCTTTGTATTCTTTTGTAAATTCCAAAGTAAATACTTATTCCTTATGTTATCTCATACTCAATTAATATAATCTATTTTTTACTTGTATTTCACTAATTATATTCTCATAATGAGTTTTATATCAGATGTGTTCTATTGTCAATAATGCCAAAGTAGACCACATTTCCTGAGTAATTTTACTTCTTAGATAGAAAATTAATTTAAAATAATTTCAATTTATGCAAACTTCATTCTGCTAATTGAAAACAATTCCATATTCAAATTTTCCCTAGTTTTCCAATAATACCTATTTTCTTTCTTTTTTTTTTTTTTTCCAATCCATGATCCAATTAAGGATCACACATTGCATTTAGTCATTACGGCTCTTTAGTCTATGTATAATTTAGGCCATTTTGCCAGGGTTGTTTTGCATTTGTTTTTTGTTTGTTTGTTTTTTGGTTTTTGTAATATTTCCTAACATTGACATTTTAATACATGTGACAGTTGTTTTGCAAACTGTCTTTTGATTTTAATATTCTGATTATTTCCTCCTGATCAGATTCACGTAAACACTTGTAAGGAATACCTTACAGACCCACAAATGGACCCACAACTATATAGTCAACTAATTGTTGAAAAAGCAGTAAAGAATACCTAATGGAAAAAAGACAAGGTCTTCAACAAATGGTGCTGGGAAGAATGAAACTGGACCATTTTCTTCTACCTACATAAAAAATAAATGGATGAAAGACTCAAATGTGAGACAAGACTCCATCAAAATCCTAGAGGAGAGCATAGGTAGCAACCTCTTTGACCTTGGCTGCAGCAACTTCTTACGAGACACCTCTCTAGAGGCAAAGGAAACAAAAGCAAAAATGAACTATTGCAACTTCATCAAGAGAAAAACCTTCTGGATTGCCAAGGAAATAATCAACAAAACTGAAAATACCCTGAAGAATGGGAGAAGATATTTTCAAATGACATTTCAGAAAAAGGGTTGATATCCAAAATCTATAAAGAATTTCTCAAACTTAACACCCAAAAAACAAATAATCCAGTCAAGAAATGGGCCAAAGACATGAATAGACATTTTTCCAAAAAAGACATTCAGATGGCTAGCATACACAAAGAAAGATGTCCAACATCACTCATCATCAGAGAAAACAAATCAAAACCACTATGAGATACCATCATAGAGTAGCTAAAATTAACAACACAGGAAACAACAGATGTTGGTGATGATGTGGAAAAAAGGAAAGCCTCTTATATTGTTGGTGAGAATTCAAAGCAGTGCAGCGATTCTGGAAAACAGTACAGATGTTCCTCCAAAAGTTAAAAATAGAACTACCCTATGACCCAGCAGTTACACTACTAAGTATTTATAAAGGATGCAAAAATATTGATTTGAAGGGACACATGTACCCCAATGTTTTTAGCAGCATTATTAACTAAAGCCAAATTGTGGAAAGAGCTCAAGACTCCACTGACCGATAAATGGATAAAGAAGATATGGTATGTGTACGTGTGTGTGTGTGTGTATATATATGTATATACATATATATATAATGGAATATCATTCAGGCATCAAAAAGAATGAAATCTTACCATTTGTGAGGACATGGATGGAACTAGAGTATATTATGCTAAACAAAATAAGTCAGTCAGAGAAAGACAAAT
Source organism: Spilogale gracilis (assembly GCA_004023965.1). Lineage (NCBI taxonomy): Eukaryota > Metazoa > Chordata > Mammalia > Carnivora > Mephitidae > Spilogale > Spilogale gracilis. Next base: position 12,335 of record PITA01031469.1, read on the forward strand.
ACCATAGAATTTAGAAGACAAATTGAACAAACAAATGAACATATGGGAAGGGGAAAAAAAGAGAGAGGCTGGGAAGCAAACCGTAAGAGACTCTTGACAACAGAGACAAACGGAGGGTTGATGCAGGGAGGTGGGTAGGGGATGGGCTGAATGGGTGACGAGGATTAAGGAGGGCATGTGTTGGGATGAGCATTGGTATTATATGCAAGTGATGAATCACTAAATTCTACTCCTGAAACTAATATTCACCATGTGTTAACTAACTAGAATTTAAATAAAAATTTGGAAGAAAAAAAGTTTATTAGTTACACTTTTGACTAAGCATTTAATTCTTCGTATGATTAAAAATATTTTGCTTATTTATTAGAGAGAGAGAGCACAAGCAGGGAAAATAGCAGTTCTAGGGAGAAGCAGGCTCCCCACTGAGCAGACAGCCAATGCGGGACTCCATCCCAGGACCTTGGGATCATGACCTGAGATGAAGGCAGATGTTTAATTGACTGAGCCACTCAGGCATCCCTTTTTCTTCCTTTTTTTTTTTTTTTTTTAAAGGTCTTATTTATTTATTTGTTAGAAAGAGAGAGAGCACAAGCAGGAGAGTAATTCTTCTGTATGGTTATGTTGTCAACATTTTAGTGTTAAATTATTTTGTTTCTGTTTGTTTTTCATGTTGGTGTTTGTCCATTTTTCTTATTTAATTTAGTTTTTTAAAAAAAGATTTTACTTTTTAAAAAATCTTTAAGAATATCTTGCTTTTTTTAAAAAAAAAGATTTTATTTTCTTATTTATCAGAGAGAGAGAGCGCACAAGCAGGAAGAGCGGCAGGCAGAGGGAGAAGCAGGCTCTCTGCTAAGCAAGGAGCCTGATGTGGGACTCGATGCCAGGACCCAGGGATCATGACCTGAACCAAAAGAGGCTTAACCAAGTGAGCCACCCAGGACTCCCTAAAGGTTTTGCTTTTAAGTAATCTCCATACAACCTTGAGTTGTATGCTCTAGTGACTGAACCAGCCAGGCACCCCTGATTTACTTTTAAAAATGGAAATTATTCACATAGTTTACAATACATTAATTGCATAGCAAAGTGAAACATATAGTTAAAAGAGTCTCACTCTACCCTCCCCTTCCACTCTATCCCACCATTCCTTCTATAACCATCTTCTTTTGCATCTGGTTATTCCTTTCTGAATTTCATTTTTTAAGAAATAGATATCATAAGAATATGTAACAATAAATATTTTATTCCCCCTTTACTCTTAAACAAAACATAGCAGACTAGATATATCCCCCCGCCCACCGTGTTTTTTCACTTCACAATGTATCCTGGAAATAATGCAATATGATTCATAGAGATAATTGTTTTTATATCTGCTTAGTTATCCAATCATGTAGAGTAACAGTTTACTCAACCGATTTTCTATAAATGAGAACTCTATTTGTTTCAAATATTTTTCTATGAGAAATATTGCTGCAATAAGTATCACTGTGAATATTTGCTTTGTTTCGTTCTTTTTGGAAATATACTTTAAGGGTAAACCTCGAAAACTGAGATTACTGAGTTAAAGAGTAATCTCATGTAATTATTTTTTAGCTATTGGGAAATTCTTCTTTACTATGGTTTTGCATTTTGTATTCTATCAGCAGTTAGCATACAATATCAGCAACAGAACATATTGTCAAACTCTCCAATTTTTGCTGATCTGACAGATGAGAAATGGTATCATGGGGGTAAATTAATTAATGTTATATTTTTTAAAGATTTTATTTATTTAGATGACAGAGAGAAACACAGCTAGAGAGGGAACACAAGCAGGGGGAGTGAGAGAGGGAGAAGCAGGCTTCCCCACAAGAGGGGAGCCTGATGTGGGGCTTGATCCCTTGACTCTGGGATCATGACCAGAGCTGAAGGCAGATGCTTAACAACTGAGCCACCCAGGCACTCCTTTAGTGTTGTTCTTATTATGAGTGATGTTGAACTTTTTTTGTAAGTTCAAAGGCCATTTGCATATTTTCTGTGGAAAATCTTTTTTCATGTCATCTGCTCACTTTTTTTTTAAGAGAAAGAAAGAAATGGGGATAAGGGACAGAGGGAGAGGGAGAGAGAGAATTTTAAGCTTTATTTCACAATCTTGAGATCAAGACCTGAGCTGATTTTGGCCAAAATTAATAAGTCAGGAAACAACAAGTGTTGGAGATGCTGCGGAGAAAGAGGAACCATCTTACGCTGTTGGTGGGAATGCAAGCTGGTGCAGCCGCTTTGGAAAACAGTGTGGAGATTCCTTAAAAAATTAAAAATAGAGCTACCCTGCAATTGCACTACTGGGCATTTACCCCAAAGATACAGATGTAGTGAAAATAAGGGCCATATGTACGCCAATGTTCATCGCAGCAATGGCCACAATTGCCAAACTGTGGAAGGAGCCAAGGTGCCCATCAACAGATGAATGGATAAAGAAGATGTGGTACATATATACAATGGAATACTATGCCTCCATCAGAAAGTATGAATATCCAACTTTTGTAGCAACATGGACTGGATTGGAAGAGATTATGCTGAGTGAAATAAGCCAAGTAGAAAAAGTCAGGTATCACATGGTTTCACTTACTTGTGGTGCATAAGGAGTAATATAGAAGACAGTAGGAGAAGGAAAGGAAATGGGAAGTAGGGTAATTCAGGGAGAGAAATGAAACATGAGAGACTTTGGACACAGAAACAAAATGAGGGACTTGAAGGGAGGGAGTGCGGGGATGGGAGAGCCTGGTGGTGGGTACTGAGGGCACCCTATTGCATGGAGCACTGGGTGTGGGGAATGAGCAATGAATCTTGGAACACTGAAAAA
>PITA01031470.1:0-15170 GCA_004023965.1 Spilogale gracilis
TCCTTCTCCCACTGTCCTCCAGGTTACCCCTCATGCACCGCAAGTAAGTGAAACCATGTGATACTTGACCTTCTCTTCTTGGCTTATTTCACTCAGCATAATCTCCTCCAGTCCAGTCCATGTTGCTACAAAAGTTGGATATTCGTCCTTTCTGATGGAGGCATAGTATTCCATTGTATATATGTACCACATCTTCACACGCACAAGGGCACCCACACGCTCTCTCCCTCTCATTTCTATGTTCCAACCAAACTGGATTTCTTCCCATTCCTTGAAAAAGAAAAAAAAAAACACTCCAAAAGGTTTTACACATGCTATTCTTTTTTCAGGAACACATGCCTTCAAAAATCTTAGTCTCTCCTCTTAATATTCCTCTCTCAGATTACTTATCACCTCCTTAGGGAGGCATAGTGGACTAAAGGTTGAAATTTTTGATATTCCTCTTATCAAGAGATAGTATCTATTTTCCCTTCCCTTGAATTTGAGCTGGGCTGTGACTGCTTGATGAATGGACTATGTCAGTAGTGATTATGCTCACTCCAGGTGATGCTCACCCCTTTAGGGGATTGACAGCTTGGTCTTTGGGAGCCCTAAACTGCCCTGTAAAAAGTCTGACTATTCTAAGGCCACTATGCTGTGAAAAGCACAATAAATAGTATGTGTAAGTATTGGCCTGTTTGAACTCAGCAGTCTGCAGGGACAATGGAGGGCTCTCTTCAGTCAGAGGCTAGGAAGTCTCCAGTACTGAATCTGCTCCTCTCCGCCTGCTACCTCTTATGTGCACCCTCATCACAGTCCTAATCTCCTAAACCCTCTCACATCTTTGTGGATAACACTCACCCCACTTCTCTATTTTAAGTCTTTTTCCTTTAAAGGCATGGACTTTTGTTTCTCAAAAAGCGAATTCTCAAAGTTCTTTTAAAAATTCTGATCATTAGAAATATAGAGGATTGTCTCTACTATAAATTTTATAAAAATTAAGAACTCAAAATCTGACCTTTTATTTTTTATTCGTGCCATAGTGGATGATGAAAGCCTCTGACTGTGTAGGCTGAGGAGAAGGCTGTGTGATAATGTTATCTCCAAAACACATTCTACTGGGGTGCCTGGGTGGCTCAGTTGGTTAAACGACTGCCTTCGGCTCAGGTCATGATCCTGGAGACCCGGGATCGAGCCCCACATCGGGCTCCCTGCTCGGGGGGAAGCGTGTGGGTGCCCTTGTGCGTGTGAAGATGTGGTACATATATACAATGGAATACTATGCCTCCATCAGAAAGGACGAATATCCAACTTTTGTAGCAACATGGACTGGGCTGGAGGAGATTATGCTGAGTGAAATAAGCCAAGAAGAGAAGGTCAAGTATACCTCTCTCACTCCCCCTGCTTGTGTTCCCTCTCTGGCTGTGTTTCTAGAAAAGAAAAGAAAACAACAACAACAACAACACATTCTACCGTATTGCCATGCTGCAGAACTAGAATATGAGCACTGACAGGATGACTTCAAAAGTTCCATGTAACCATTATGTTATATGTCTCGTAAGAATTTATCCTTCTTTAAACAAACCTTCCTTTCTTCAAGCAGGAAAAAGGAGAGGGAAAATTCTTGGTTATAGGCTTCCCTCGGTGTATGTACATATATGTGAGGGAAGGGCACATTAGGCCTAATTACGTGGTGCTGGTGTTATAAAAATTGGTTCTTGTGCAAAGCTCATGACTACATTAGCTTTCTTTAAGACTGGATTCTCATCTCTGAAGATGTGGATAAGAGGGTTTTTAAAGTATGAATATGGTAGAATCAATCAAATTAAAAGTATTTAAATTTAAAAGGAAAGATAAAGTGACACAACATGCTAAGGTAGTATTTCAGTTCAGTTGCTAGAATTCTAAATGACTCTAAATTTGTTAGTTACTGTTGGAAGCTTTGTGATTCTTCCCACTTCCTGAGAGTATCATACTGTGTAGGAACCATGTTGACTTGCTGACTCATACCCTAAAGGCCTGGAAGAGTTAATTAACACCTTTTGGAGGTGTGTGTCTTATTTATTGAATATTCTCTTATCAGAACATTCAATAAAGTGCTATGTAGAACAACTAAGGCCGACATTTCCCCAAACATTGAGACAGATAGCAGGGATTCACCATGCTACTTAGATGACTGATTATTTCTCTCTGAGTCTCATCACTTGTTCTGTAGACTTCAAACTCTTTCAGGTGAGTTTTTGAAAGAAGAAATGAGCATAGCAATTTTATTAATAGATATTAATCATAGATATGGAATGAGGTGGAGAAAGAAAGGAATTGAAAGATTGGGTTTCCCACAAGGTCAACTTGGCAGCATTCATGATATTGCAGGCTTTGCAAACAGATTAAGAAAGTGGCTGGAAGTTATAGAGAGAGATGTTATGTGAAACTATAGATATTGAGTATTCTGCTCTTATAAACAAGTAAGCTGCATTTCATTGCTCAGTTTTCTAAGCATTGATTCCTCAAGAATCTGATGAATGGTATAAAGGTTCAAATCAGCACGGTATGGGTAAAATAAATTCATCTGGGGAAGTTAGGGTTTGTTGCTGATTTCATTTACTCCTTGAGGCAAAAATGTGCACCAAAGACCCATTACAATAATCTATAAAAGTGAAACAATTTTAACTGGGATCTTAAAAAAATAAAACAAGAACCCTTTCACTAAGCTGTAAGACAATGGGTCCTTCAGAGAAGAATATTGTTCAGCACTCTTTGCTTATGTCATAAAACTAGCATAGTATCTTGCATGTAGCAAATGATCAACAATATCAATATTAGTTGAATTAATTAGTTAGCTATCAGAGAAAGAAGAACTTGTATTCAATGTAATTAGAGTCAAGCACAAAAATTATTTTAAAGTTGGTAGGGCTATTAATAATATTATTAGTTATATAATAACTATTAATAATAACAACTATTAATTAATATTAATTTATATATTAGTGTTAATAATAACTATTAATAATAACTATTTTAGATAGTTTACCTGACTTCTGATTTTCGGTTGTTTAAATAAATGGTGATTTGCTAGGGGAAAAAAACGTTTTCTGAGAACACTTTATGTAATAGCTGACTGTGGATTTGTGTACTATCCTTCAGATCTTCATTCATTCAATATATATTTAGAATATATAATTTTCAGTATTGGGAAAATGTATGTGGAAGAGAAATACTGCCATTTCAGGAGCTTATAATATAGCTTGGGGGATGTGCACATAAGTAAGTTAGTAGATATTTAACATACCTTTGATGTTTAACAACTTTATATGTATTTAAGAAAAAAGTATGTATGTATATCCATACATATATATGGTATGGAGCCCCTAGAAAGGAACATCTAATAGTCATAGAAAGCTTTGCAGATGAGGAGGCATTTATCTTTGCAGATGAGGATAACTTCACTATTTCCCTAGAAATGGGTGAATGGTTATATTATATGGAGTAGGGGGAGATTTTGTGAGAATGAGAAAATGTATTTTTCATTGATTTGTTGGACCAGAAGGTCATTCAGAGGAAGATGCCCCTAAGCTAGTGTTTTCTGGACATTTTTTACCACAGTTCCACAGCAGGAAAAAACATTTTGCATTGTAACACAGTGCATGCAGATACAAATAAGAAACTGAAACTAAAATCTCACAGAACAGTATTTATCCTTACTATATGCAATATAGTATGGTATTTAATATTCTTGTCTACTCTAATTCGTGCTGGTTTTGATCTACTAAATGGATGAAAGGACCCAATCACTGTTGCAGACTGTTGTGAGTGTGGTTCTGGAGTTCATGGTAGAGGGAGAGTTTAACATAGAGACCCGTGAGTGATCAGCTATAGGCAGAGGCAAAAGTCACAAAAGTGCCTGGTTTATAAGCACCCAGATTCTAGTAGTTGTTGATGACTTGTCTTTACCTTTCCCATATGGTTTCAGGAAAGGTGTCCATAGATCCTAAAGTATATCCTCCCATCCTCAAAGAAATAAGTTTAGGCTTGGGCGCCTGGGTGGCTCAGTGGGTTAAAGCCTCTGCTGTCAGCTCAGGTCATGGTCTCAGGGTCTTGGGATCGAGGCCCACATCAGGCTCTCTGCTCAGCAGGGAGCCTGCTTCCTCCTGTCTCTTTGCCTGCCTCTCTGCCTACTTGTGATCTCTCTCTCTCTGTCAAATAAGTAAATAAAATATTTAAAAATAAAAATAAGTTTAGGCTTGTGAAGATTCTCAATAATGGAGACATTACAGAATAAACACACTTCTTTCCTTTTTTTTTTTTTTTTTTTGGTTATAATTAACCATGCTCCTTAACTTTAATATGTTATTATGCTAATGCAGCCTTGACAACATTTTACTGTTTATGGGAAACTTTATTCCATAGTCATGATGTTTTCTTCATGTGGAAAGGCCATAATAGTACTAGTCTCTTTCTGTCCCTTCTTACCAGAGAGAAAAGAATGAATTCTGTTTGATGTGTCTGGTAGATAAACTGGGCATGTGAGCTCAGTTCCTTTCCCCTTCCCTTTTCTTAGGGCATCCATTCTTCTCTTAATCTCCGTGTTGTAAAGGAAAACCTGTGAAGCTGGGAGGTAACATCATTTTAGTGCAATACTAGGACTTGGTGCATTGGCTGAAAACATTAAGAGACTGGCATTTCAGAACAAAATAGTGCCCTGAGATTAAAATTTTGTGACAGGACCTTGATCAGGAGGCTTTAGGATTGTGTGATACTTTAACAATGGGGTTTTTTTAATTTGGCTGATTAGCCATGGAAGTTGTGGTAAGCAAGTACAACTGAGGCAAACATGTGATTATAGTAAGAAGAGAGTTTGTAAATATACCTTTTAGACATTTGGAGACACAGCAATCCTTAGGTGTTTTACCATGTTTTTCTGCAAAATCTGGGGGCTAGGACTTTCAAGTGGAACTAAGTTCCTTGTTCTAGGATATACCAGTGTCTGGTCTTCTAGCCTTGACTTCTATGTGCTAGGCCTCATAGGCAGCGTGGAGAGGCTGTCCTGAATCCCATTGTTTTAAATGATGCATTTAGAGCAAAGGGGGATAACTGGAAGGGAGAACTTTACATTTATGTGCCTTGTCCAGAGTTTTAGGACCTGCCTCTTACTACAAGGTCTCAGGTGGGTTTTGAATTGTTAAAAATATAAGGTCTGACCATGGTGTTAGAATCCAGAGACTAAAACTGGGGATTGACCCATAAATGTATAGTAGAATTTAATAAAAAATAAACTGCAAGAAATATTGGAGTCTTTTTAGAAACGGTAAAAAGCTGTCTTCTTGGGCTCATTGAAATTACTGTGAACCTGAAGTTAATGAAAAAAGCTAGGCATGGAACATGATCTCTAGGGATCATAAAGTAGAAACTACAGTGGTTTCCAGTGTGTGCTTTAGTCTAACTGGCATAGCAGGAATAGTAGAAGTATAATAATCTAGAAGGAATGGCATTTATGTAAGAAAAAGATTGAGATCTTCAGTTAAAGAAGAAGAAGAAAACTAGATATTGAAGGCCAGTATTGACTATAGGTAAGGTAACTATGTCTAGCTACCTTTAAGGAGAGCATTATCTAAAGAGAATATATATTTTAGTAGTGACAAGTTTTTACTAAATTAGAAATGGTTAGTAACTGGCAAGATTTTAGAGAACAGATAGGAATAGATTCAACCAAAGGGAGCCAAACTCTAGGACACTACAAGAAATACATGATATCACAGAGAGTCTGTAGTAAGAGAAATTGAGGTACTGCTACCCCTAAGACAATTGGCCAGCTATACTAAATGTTGCAAAAATCTGGACAGAATTGAGAGGAGAAAGCCAGAAAAATGTGCACTGTTATTGGAGATACAAAGTAAGGATACATAGTGCGGTCAGTGGATAATTTTGACAAACATGGGACTTACTGATTTCATTTTTCTCCACACAAAATTTTGAGTTAATATGTTAGAATAAAAAAATACATCTATGTTACAAAGCAAAGAAAAAAAAATAAAAGGAAAGAAATTTGACTCTCAATTCCAGTTAACAATTCTAGTCGTCATGGATTTGAGATGGAAAGAATCAAAGTATTTTAACTCTTGGAAGCTCAGGTGAGTGTCCTGAAGGGAATTGTAAAATCAGATCTAAGACATATTCCCAACTACTGCAGATAATGGAGGGGGACAAAAAGCTCTTCAAAGCTGGGAATATTCAAAAGCCAAGGAAAGACGGCTTTATGAGGATCCTGTGAGATGGGGACTGGTCTGCCCTAGAACATTAGGGGTCCAAGCTTTTTAAAACCAGCAGTTGAACAATTTCCTGAGGTGTTTCTCCCTCTGAAACTAGTGTGAGGATGAGGGACAAAACTACTCCTTGAAATAGATTTCATAACCTAATGTAAAGTTTCTCAATCTTGGGGGCCTGGGTGGCTCAGTTGGTTAAGCGACTTCCTTCGGCTCAGGTCATGATCCCGGAGACCTGAGATCGAGTCCCACATCCGGCTTCCTGCTCGGCAGGAAGCCTGCTTCTCCCTCTCTCACTCCCCCTGCTTGTGTTCCCTCTCTGGCTATGTTTCTCTCTGTCAAATAAATAAAATCTTTAAAAAAAAAAGTTTCTCAATCTTGTCACTATTGATATTTTGAGCTGAATAATTATTTGTTATAGGGGGCTGTCCGGTAATATTCTAGGGGTTTAGCACTTTGGCCTCTATATGCCAGATGCCATTAACAAACCCCTCCCTCTTCCCCTCCAAGTTGTGAAAGTAAAAAATGTCTCAGGACATTGTTAAATATCCCTAAGCCAAAATCATTCCTGGTTAAGAGCTACTGACTTAAGCTATTTCCTAACAAGAGGTAATAGAAGAAGCCAGTGTGGCTTGGAATGGGAATGTTTATATACAAGACTTTGTTGATGTTACAAAGTAGGAACTTGCCTTTAATTCATCACTGGTCCAGTAGAAACAGAATCCAAAGGAAAAAGGGAGTAGAGAAACTGAATGTGCTGATTCAGAAAGAAAGGTGTTTTCAGATTTGATTTGAGGTTTAAGGATACTGTTATCACAAGTTTCTAAACTTTCCAAAAGGTGGGATTATCTCATGCAACCTTCTATGAGGGGTGAAAACATGCATAAATGTCACATCAACCCCATCATCGATATGATAAATACATAATGACCAAAGTAACCTCTTTCTGGGAGAATTCTCCCATTATGATGAATTTTTAAAGTTGTGGGACAATGAAATAGAACTGACTTTCATCCTAGCTAAATGGAAACCAAGGTTTTAAAAATACAACTATCTTCACTCAAGATAGCACTGAGTTTCTGTCATGGCCTTTGGAAACACATCCTTAGTCTGTGAACATTATTTTGCTTGGAAGAACTGCTTAGGGCATGGGGCTTATTTTCCTATTCCAAATTTCATGTAAAATAGGGCTAGTGCTATTATAGTCTCATATGTCTTAGGAACCCTTTGCAATCTTGAAAAGTGATGATCATCAGACATTTTGAAACTGATAGATTAGATCCACAGGCTGTAAAAGGAGCTAGCTATATCTCATCTATCAGAGGATGGAAGCTACATAGCTTGTCGAAAGAATCCCAACTCCACAAAGGCTTGTAATAGAGAATCTCTCTAGCTGAAACTAAGCAGAATAAGAAGCCTGACCTTAATTTAACTTGAGATACTTGTAATTTAACTTTCAATGGTGAGATAATTTTTATTTATGCTTCAATTTTATTGGACTTAATTTGTGAATACTTTAAAAGTGGGGTACATAAGAGTGTTCAATTTCTTAATTTCCTGAGAAATTAATAATGGGAGAGAGTTTATATTCAAATTTGAGGACTCTTATTGCTGTCATTTTATTATTAAAGTATCTTTGATCTCATTGCAGAACTTATGATAGCTATTTAGTTAATGTGCTGGAAAAATCTGGAATTAGAAATGGAATAGTGAGTGAAGGCTAAACTATGGATAATGGAGTGGTCTTAGAAGTTGTAAACTATTGCATGGTTTTGATCCATTTTAGAGCATTTTGGAGGCAAAACCATGCTGACCTTAAAATCCCAAATGCAGCAACGGTCGCTGTTGGAGGGCAGTCTCTTGAAAACGAGGGTTGTTATTATTCTTATAGTGTACTATGGATCTCATTTCCTGGAGGACAGCTTGGTTTCTACTTTATTGCTGGCTTAAAGTTACCCTGACAGGTTTAGAGAATGAAAAGCTGAGCAAAGTTGGGCATGAAAACATTTATCTTTCTTCACATTTCCTTCAATGTGGAGGGACGCCTGTTAGCAGAAGACTCTTGGCTTCTCCTACTTCACTTCCTCCTGATGCTGATGCACTGAGTGCAGCTTGGTGATTTGACTTTGGAATGTGCAGTTCCAGCCAGCCTTTCCTCCCACCTTTTCTATAGCCCAGTACCAGTGGGAAGTTTGCTTTCAGTTATGTTCCTCAGTGCTCTCAGTTTGATAGCAATAGACTCCCACGTGGAACACTGATGATGTTTGCACCAACTGTCTTACTCTGAGGTTTTAGTCATAATGCTGATAATTATTTATGACCTACTCCTTTGTCTCTAAAGTGGTTTAAAAATCAGAACAGAAGAAAAAGTTTCCAACTTTCCAAAGTTTCCATATGAAACTCTTCAAATTCCAAAAGATCGTCTTTTCCATTAGGAAAGGAATAAAAGATGTAGGAATTGAAAACTCCACCCTACCACCCAAATTTAAGCTTTCCTTGAATCTTTTGCTCCTAGCTGCCTCCTCCATGGCTACTCTCCAGTTTCCTGAGGGCATGCTGGATGCTGTCCCACTCTCATAGCTGGCCTCTGCATATATTAACTTACTCTGTCCAGAGGCAAAAAGAAGTTCTTTTTAAAAATTAGCTAAGGAGAGGTTGACTTTTTTTTTTTTCTTCAAAGCAGCTTTTACTTAGGGCCAGGAATCCAGGGGCAGGAGACATCTTTTTTTTTTTTTTTTTTTTTTTTTTTTTTTTAATTTTTTTTTTTTTTTTTTTTTTTTTTTTTTTTTTTTTTTTTTTTTACTTTAAATTTATTTTATTTTTTTTAGTGTTCCAGGATTCATTGTTTATGCCCCACACCCAGTGCTCCATGTGATATGTGCCCTCAGTACCCACCACCAGGCTCTCCCATTCCCCCACTCCCTCCCCTCCAAGTCCCTCAGTTGGTTTCTGTGTCCAAAGTCTCTCATGTTTCATTTCTCTCCCCGAATTATCCTACTTCCCATTTCCTTTCCTTCTCCTACTGTCCTCTATATTACCCCTTATGCACCACAAGTAAGTGAAACCATGTGATACTTGACTTTTCTACTTGGCTTATTTCACTCAGCATAATCTCTTCCAATCCAATCCATGTTGCTACAAAAGTTGGATATTCATCCTTTCTGATGGAGGCATAGTATTCCATTGTATATATGTACCACATCTTCTTTATCCATTCATCTGTTGAAGGGCATCTTGGCTCTTTCCACAGTTTGGCGATTGTGGCCATTGCTGCTATGAATATTGGGGTACATATGGCACTTCTTTTCACTACATCTGTATCTTTGGGGTAAATGCCCAGTAGTGCAATTGCAGGGTAAATAGGGTAGCTCTATTTTTAATTTTTTAAGGAATCTCCAGACTGTTTTCCAAAGTGGCTGCACCAACTTGCATTCCCACCAACAGTGTAAGAGAGTTCCCCTTTCTCCGCAGCCTCTCCAACACTTGTTGTTTTCTGTTTTGTTAATTTTGGCCATTCTGACTGGTGTAAGGTGATATCTCAGTGTGGTTTTGATTTGAATTTCACTGATAGCTAGGGACGATGAATATTTTTTCATGTGTCTGTTAGCCATTTGTATATATTCTATGGAGAAGTGCCTCTTCATGTCTCCTGCCCATTTTTTGATGTGTTCATCTTCTTTTTGGGTGTTGAGTTTGAGTAGTTCTTTATAGATCTTGGATATCAGCCCTTTGTCTATAGTGGCATTTGCAAATATCCTCTCCCATTCCGTGGGTTGCCTCTTTGTTTTGTTGACTGTTTCCTTTGCTGTACAGAAGCTTTTTATTTTGATGAAGTCCCAAAAGTTAATTTTCGCTTTTGTCTCCTTTGCCTTTGGAGATGTGTCTTGAAAGAAGCTGCTGTGGCCGATGTCAAAGAGGTTACTTCCTATGATCTTTTCCAGGATTTTGATGGATTCCTGCCTTATGTTGAGGTCTTTCATCCATTTTGAGATTGTCTTTTTGAGTGGTATAAGAGAATGGTCAGTTTCATTCTTCTATATGTAGCTGTCCAATTTTCCTAGCACCATTTATTGAAGAGAATGTCTTTTTTCCATTGGATATTTTTTCCTGCTTTGTCGAAGATGCTTTGACCATAGATTTGTGGGTCCATGTCTGGACTTTCTACTCTGTTCCGTTGGTCTATTTGTGTGTTTTTGTGCCAGTATCATGCTGTCTTGGTGATCACAGCTTTGTAATAAAGCCTGAAGTCAGGTAACGTGATGCCCCCAGCTTTGTTTTTCTTCTTCAAAAATTCCTTAGCGATTCAGGGTTTTTTTTGGCTCCATATAAATTTTAGGATTGTTTGTTCCAATGCTTTGAAGAATGTTGGTGGAATTTTGATCGGAATGGCACTGAAAGTATAGATTGCTCTGGGCAGTATAGACATTTTGGCAATGTTTATTCTTCTGATCCATGAGCATGGAATGTTCTTCCAACTTTTTGTGTTTTCTTCAGTTTCTTTCATGAGTGTTCTGTAGTTCCTTGAGTACAGATCCTTAACTTCTTTGGTTAGGCTTATTCCTAAGTATCTTACGGTTTTTGGTGCGATAGTAAATGGAATTGATTCTCTGATTTCCCTTTCTATATTTTCATGGTTAGTGTATAAGAACGCAACTGATTTCTATGCATTGATTTTGTATCCTGCCACACTACCGAATTGTTGTATGAGTTCTAGTAGTTTTGGGGTAGTCTTTTGGGTTTTCCACATAGAGGATCGTATCATCTGCAAAGAGAGAGAGTTTGATTTCTTCTTTGCTAACTTGAATGCCTTTTATTTATTTCTGTTGTCTGATTGCTGTTGCTAGGACTTCTAACACTATGTTGAACAGTAGTGGTGAGAGTGGGCATCCTTGCCTTGTTCCTGATCTCAGAGGGAAGGCTGTCAGTTTTTCCCCATTGAGGATATATTCGCTGTGGGTTTTTCATACATAGATTTTATGAAATTGAGGAATGTTCCCTCTATCCCTATATTTTGAAGAGTTTTAATCAGGAATGGATGTTGTATTTTGTCTAATGCTTTTTCTGCATCAATTGAGAGCACCATGTGGTTCTTCTCTCTTCTCTTATAGATTTGTTCTATCATGTTGATTGATTTGCAAGTGTTGAACCACCCTGCATCCCTGGGATAAATCCCACCTGGTCATGGTGGATAATCTTTTTAATGTATTGTTGGATCCTGTTAGCAAGGATCTTGTTGAGAATCTTGGCATCCATATTCATCAGCGATATTGGTCTGAAGTTCTCCTTTTTGATGGGGTCTTTGTCTGGTTTGGGGTTAGAGTAATGCTGGTTTCATAGAAAGAGTCTGGAAGTTTTCCTTCCGTTTCTATTTTCTGAAACAGCTTCAGGAGAATAGGTGTTATTTCTTCTTTGAATATTTGGTAGAATTCCCCAGGGAATCTGTCTGGTCCTGGGCTCTTGTTTTTGGGGAGATTTTTGATCACTACTTCAATCTCATTAGATATAGGTCTATTCAGATTGTCAATGTCTTCCTGTTTCAGTCTTGGTAGTTTATAGGTTTCCAGGAATGTATCCATATCTTCTAGGTTGTTAAAGTTGTTGGCATATAATTGTTGATAGTAATTTCTGATGATTGTTTCTATTTCCTTGGTGTTAGTCGTGATCTCTCCCCTTTCATTCATAATATTATTAATTTGGGTCTTCTCCCATTTCTTTTGGGTTAGTTTGGCCAGTGGTTTATTGATCTTATTAATTCTTTCAAAGAACTAGCTTCTAGTTTCATTGATGTGTTCTACTGTAGCTCTAGTTTCTGATCATTCATCTCTGCTCTAATCCTAATTATTTCCCATCTTGTGTGGGGGGTTGGTTTAATTTGTTGTTGATTTTCCAGTTCTTTAAGGTGTAATGAGAGTTGGTGTATTCTGGATTTTTCAATTTTTTTGAGTGAGGCTTGGATGGCTATGTATTTCCCCTTTAGGACTGCCTTTGCTGTATCCCATAGGTTTTGGATCGATGTATCTTTATTCTCATTGGTTTCCATGAAGTGTTTCAGTTCTTCTTTGATTTCTTGGTTGATCCACAGATTCTTGAGCAGGATAGTCTTTTGCTTGCAGGAGGCATCTTTAATGACACAAATAGGTTAAAGTGGATTTCTGATCCTAATAAAAAAGAAATTGATGGTTAGACAAAATTTACTTTGGCTGGCATAGGTCCCTTTTTCTCACTTCACTCCATTTTTTGGTAAGGAAATGGATTCCATAGAAAACAATTCAAACTTCCAGTCCTTTGTATTAGTACTGCTTCTTAGTCTGGGGGGTTTTAAATCCTTTGAGAACTTGCTTCCCTGTCTTCTATAAGTGAAATAAGTGCAGTTATAGAGACATGTACTGTTCTTTATTCAAGGAGAATCGTTTCCAGTATCATGTCAGTACAAGTATGATTCCTACCAAATATAAAGTTCCTTCCTTCATGCTAGGCTTTCCTTCATAAAGTGGCTGTACATGTCTCCGTCATGTCAGTCCTCTGAGATGTATATCCTGCAATGACGGGCCACTTGAGTTTCCCTGTCTCTTCTTCCCCATTCAATCTGGAACAAAGCTAATCACAACCTTAAGATAATGAGAAGACATCCAATTGTGTCCTCCATGCCAGGGATTCTGCTCTTGAGAAAAGGGAGGAAGTACTCTGGTTCTGATCTGGTCCCTTAGGGAATTATTCTTATATATTTCCACTATGGAGTGACATGAGCAGAGATGTTCAAAATGGTAGATCCCATTAATAAACAAGTGTCAGGATATAAGCCAACATTGCTTTTGAGATGCTCCCCACCAGCTGAGGGAACAAACTAAATGAATCCTAGGTATACAAGGCATAATTTCAGAAGGGGATCTCACCTGTACCAACTTTGCTATTAGTCAGCTGATGATTTAATGTAGTCACTAAATGACTTGAATTTTAGTTTTCCAATATATTTTCAAAAAATGATAATAACATCTACTAGCATATGTGATGTTAAAGTAATATGACACATGTAAAAATGACTGAAAAGTTGAAAGGACTTTGGGAATATTAGGCATCTGAAATGTAGTATTACATACAGTATTAACTGTGGAAGTATTACATAGCCATGGAAGAC
The DNA here is from genome assembly GCA_004023965.1 of Spilogale gracilis. Lineage (NCBI taxonomy): Eukaryota > Metazoa > Chordata > Mammalia > Carnivora > Mephitidae > Spilogale > Spilogale gracilis. Next base: position 13,375 of record PITA01031470.1, read on the forward strand.
TAAAACCTTTAAAGTAAATGGGAAGTAGGGTAATCCAGGGAGAGAAACGAAACAACAGAGACTTTGGACACAGAAACAAACTGAGGGACTTGGAGGGAGGGGGGTGGGGGATGGGAGAGCCTGGTGGTGGGTACTGGGGGCACCTATTGCATGGAGCACTGGGTGTGGGGAATGGGGAATGAATCTTGGAACACTGGAAAAAAAATTTAAGTAACAATTTTAAAAAAATGACTATAAAAAAAAAGACTAAAGCCTTTAATGATGGGTGTTTGGTGAATACGCTTTTCGTGAGTCCTCTGTTGTACTGAATGTAGCACTGGACACAAAACAGGCACTCTAAAATACCTCTTGCAATGATTGTCAACTTAGAAATATTTAAAGGAGCTCCCTGCTTACCAGGGAGCCCACTTCTCCCTCTGCCTGCCACTCCCCCTGCTTGTGCTCTCTCTCTCTCACTGACGAAGAAGTAAATAAAAATTTTTTTAAAAAGTGGGAAATTTGTTTGCGGCCCCCGGGTGGCTCAGTTATTAAACATCTGCCTTCGGCTCAGGTCATGATCCCAGAGTCCTGGGATTGAGCCATGCATTGGCCTCCCTGCTCGATGGGAAGCCTGCTTCTCCCTCTCTCACCCCCTCTGCTTGTGTTCCCTCTCTAGCTGTGTTTTTTCCTGTCAAATAAATAAGTAAAATCTGTAGAAATATCTAAGGGGTCCAGCTTTTCATAAGATCCAGTATACCTTTCTAAACTTGAAGGTGTGGTCCTTTTTTTTAATGTTGATAGTGAGTAGAACAGGCAAAACTATGTGTTTATTTTGTCTAATCTATGATTCTTCACAGCTGGACACTGCTTTGACAACCCTTTCTTAGTAGGGAAGAGTGGGCTCATAACAGGCCTTTCCCTAGATCAGGATTTCTTAAATTCATTAAAATTTTCCTCCAGTAGGTAGAGTTTGGGACCCAAGGTATTGGATGTCTAATAAGCTCCCAGTTGATGCTGATACTGTTGGTCTGTAGACATCCTTTTGTGTCGCAAGGCAAGACTATCAGACGAGATAGGCAGAAATGTTATAGTTATCTACAAAACTTCATGAAAATAATGGAAAAAATAGATATTCATTGTTCAGATTTGAAGAATTCTTTGTAAGTCGTAGCAGCTGGAAAGAGCTGAATGAATATTATGCACATTTTCTTGCCTGTTGAGGTCCCTTCTTTGGTAAGGAGGAATAATTGCCTCTCAAAATTGCTGTCATTGTTATAGTCACTTCATCATGAAAACATCTCTTTGGAGCACATCATTAATGAGTGATTTTGCTATACATCCTGTCCAAAGTCTACCATACAGTTTGTGTCAAGTAGGCCATGCCAACTTTGAGTAGATAATGATATTTAATCCATTAGTTTCTATGCTATATGCCTGCAACTAGAACAAGAATCAAGACTCAAATTAATTATTTATTTATCTCCTCCCTGTGGTAGGTAGGAGAAAGCCAATAGAATCAGAACACCCATTAACCTTTAGCATTTTCTTTATTTCTTTTCTATTTCCATGATAATAATTGATAAAGGTGGCGTAATGACCATCAAGAACAAGATAAAATAGATATTTGCAAATGACACTACAGACAAAGGGCTGGTATCCAAGATCTATAAAGAACTACTCAAACTCAACACCCAAAAAGAAGATGAACACATCAAAAAATGGGCAAGAGACATGAAGAGGCACTTCTCCGAAGAAGATATACAAACGGCCAACAGACACATGAAAAAATGTTCAGCGTCACTAGCTATCAGGGAAAT